>VMKM01002193.1:0-84206 GCA_008360985.2 Macquaria ambigua | reverse complement strand
GAACATACTGAACACTGCTGAGAACAGTCCCTGTGTGTGTGTGTGTGTGTGTGTGTGTGTGTGTGTTGCAGCCAGTATTTACAGTTTTTAAAATAGATTTTATCCGCTTTTTGCCAACAAGAAAACCTGGAAACAAGTCATCCAGGACCTGCTGTTCACACACACACGCACACACACACACACACACCTACACACAAGTAACAAGATGGTTTCAGGTATTTTTTCCTTATAAATCCATCCAATTGTTTTATTTTTATTGGATGCAATTTAAACCCCTCTCTCTCTCTCTCTCTCTCTCTCGCTGTTTGTGCGGCGCATGCGCAGTCCAAACCGCTCTGCTCTCTGTGCGGCGCAGAGCGCGCGGCTCTCTGCTGCTCCGACAGAGTTGATCAGTGCCCGGATACCTCATGATGGGTGGACGATCGATGACGGATCAATCAAACCCCGCGCTGGACTCACAGCCAGGAGACACAGACCCGTTCAGTATTGATAAGTGATTAATTATTGGCAGCTGATAGTGTGTGTGTGTGTGTGTGTGTGAGAGAGAGAGCGGAGTTCAGCGCTTCAAACCCACAGGACTCTACTTTCTTCATCCATCCATCACCTCCTCCTCCTCCTCCGGTAAGTCACCTTCCTCCTCCTCTTCTTCTGTTTTCTCTTCATCTTCTGTCTCTTTCCCTTCTCCTCCTCTTCCTCCCCCTCTTCTTCTTCTTCTTCTCTCTTTTCTCTTTTCTTTCTTTAGTTGAAGGTTATAAAACGGACCGAGCAGCAGCAGAGGCTTTAAACCCTGAATGTACCGGAGACCGCCTGTCCGTCGGTTTTTGTCCGGATCACATTCAGGCTGCAGTCAGAAAAAAAAAGTTTAAATGTCCGTCTGTTTGTCTTTTTGATAATTTTATAAGATCCGTCTGTCTGTAGGCCTATTTTGTGTTGATTTTTGTCCTCATTGTCGACAGTTTTACTTATAAAGTGTTTCAGACAAACATATTTTAATTTAAGACTGAAGTGTCTGTTGGACAGCTACCAGTGGTGCAAGAAGTACCCAGATAAGTTACTGAAGTAAAAGTTGTAAAAAAATACTCCAGTGAAATGTGAAATATATCTTTATGTGCTGATTTGTATGTAGACTATTCATCTGTAAATTAAGCAATATGCTACAAGCTGTCAGGTAAATGTGGTGGAGTAAAAAGTAGGCTACAAGTGTAAAGTGACATGGAAATAATCAAGTAAAGGACCTTAAAATTGTACATACAGTGGTGGAGGAATTATTCAGATCTGCTACTTAAGTAAAAGTAGCAATACAAATACTCCATTACAAGTAAAAGTCCAGCATTACATTTTTTTAACACATATGTTAAATATGTTATCAGTAAATGTAAAGTATCAAAAGTAAAATTACTCATTCTGCAGCCTAAAATGTCCTCTTTAAGCTTTATATTATAATATATTATATTAGTGGATAATTAATACCATGTGTAAGTAGCATTTGACTAATGAAGTTGGTTGAAGTGGAGTTAACTACTTAATATACTGCTGTTAAGTAGTTAAATCCATAATAATGCATCATATTTTAAAAGCTGATTACATGTTTTGTATGTGAAATCTTGTTATTAAAAGTAATCAGAAGTAAACCTGGAGTATAAGTTGTACTACAGTACAGTACTTGAGTTAATGTACTTACTGTCCACCATTGACAGTTAATGAGCTTTAGAGGTGCTGGTAGGCACTTTTGGACAGAGCCAGGCTAGCTGTTTCTTTATGCTAAGCTAAGCTAACCGGCTGCTGGCTGTAGCTTCATATTTATCATAAAGACACGAGAGTGAAGAGTGAAATCTTAATATCTAACTCTCAGCAAGAAAGGAAAGTGAATAAGCATATTTCGCAAAATTCCCAAATGACTAGCTATAATAAATCCAAACAATTAAAAGATTTTAGAGACTTTTTTTGTTTGTTTTTTTATTTGCAGGGGTTGAGGTGGTTGGGTGACTTGGACTCATGACCTCAGTATATTTAAAATCCTGCAACCAGATAGTTACAACACACCTCGACCAGCTGCAACATTAAAGTGCTTCTTGTATCAGTCGTAATAATCCAGTTTTATAATATATATTAATATAACACTCTGGAAGCGACCATTCTGCGTATTGAGTACTTTTACTTGTAATACTTGAGTACATTTAGCTGTATTTAGAAGTATTTTTATAGTGTCGTATTACTGCTATTACTTAAGTAAATGATTGTAATTGTGCTTCCACCACTGTGTCTGTCTGTTTACTTCTCTGTCTTTCAGTATTTTTCTCTCTGTGATTTCTCAATTTCTTCAATTGACATCAAATGAATCTGCAACTATTTTAATAATCAGTTAATTGCTTCAACATTAGATGGTTCCAGGTTCTCAAACGTGAGGATCTGCTGCTTTTTCTTGTCTTACATGATAGTAAATTTAATATTTTGGGGTTTTGGACTTTTGATCAGACATTAAATGAGGGCTGTAGAGAACTGTGATGGGCATTTTTCACTGTTTTCTGTTGTTTTATTAACCAAGCGATTAATCAGTTGATTGAAAAAATAACCGGAAGATTCATTGATATGAAAATAGTCATTAGTTGCAACCATGACTACATGTGTTTCTGTCACTCTTTCAGCACGTTCTGAGGTGTTTTTTATTCTTGTCTGTGCTTTTTTAGTCAGTTGTATTGATTTGTATTGTTTTTTAATAAAATTAACTGCAGTTGGCAGGTTGGTAATTTTCTCCAAATCAAAATGTAAATTTTGTTCTTTTTGTTCATTTTTAATACACTGTGGTGATCAATTATAAACATTATAACTGATTCTTTTAAAATCAGGGCTGAAGGAGAGAACAGACAGACAGACAGACAGACAGTATAATCTCGTGTGTGTATTGAACATGCTTCATTATTGTCAGATAATCCCTTACAAATCCTACACACACACGCACAAACACACACACACACACACACCCTGTCCGAATCCTCCAGAGTTGTCATGTCTCTCTCTTTCTGTCATGGAGATGTTGTTAATTTTCACATAGGTGACAGTATATCTGTGTGTGTGTGTGTGTGTGTGTGTGCGTGTGTGTGTGTGTGTGTGTGTGTGTGTGTGTTGATCAGTCTGATAATGACACCTGATCAGCTGGACCGTAGCGCCCCCTGCAGCTCGGACAGAAACAGACCTGAAAACTGATTTCCCCACTAAAATACCTCCTCCTCTCCTTTACTATCTCCTCCTTTCATTTCCTTACCTCATTCCTTCCCTTCCTCTACCTTCCCTCCTTTAACCTCCTTCTTTTCTTCCCCTCCTCCATTATTCACACTGATTTTAACCTTAAAATACCTCCTCCTTTCCCTCTCTATCTCCTCTTTTCCTTGCTTATCTCCTTTCATATGCACTCTCTTCCATTGCATTCCTTCCCTGCCTCTACCTTTCCTCCTTTACCTCCTCTTTTTCCTCCCCGCCTCCATTTTTCCTACTTTTCCTTTGTGACCTGGAAACTGATTTCAGTGCTGCCATCTCTCCAGCTGTCCCACATGAAATGAGCAAGACCTCCATCCTTTTGTCCTTTCTGTCTTTCCTTCCTTCCTTCCTTCCTTCCTTCCTAGCAGAAGAGGTTATCTCTCAGTGTGTTTCCTCCTGTTGAGGTGCTGCCCACCTGCCCACCTGCCTGCCTGCCTGTCGCTCTTTGTTTGGCTGTTTGGACCTTCAGTCTGTGTGTCTCAGGCCTCTGTGGGTCTAATTAACACTAATCAACAATCATCAAGCTTTAAATAATCAATAATTAAAGCAGAAGTCTTCTGTTTAAGACAGAGGAGGGAAGCTGACAGTCTGAGGAGGAGCAGGAACTCCTTCACACTGAGCTCAACGTCCAATCAGAAGAAAGAACCAGAGACAGAGCAGAGTACCAACCTATATTTTATTAGGCCGTCATAACCTGCTGGTAGACTGTACTAACCAGCTGGTAGACCTTACTAACTGGCTGTTAGACTGTTTAACCTTTTATTAGGCCATCATAACCTGCTCGTAGACTGTACTAACCAGCTGTTAGACTGTTTAACCTGTTATTAGGCCATCATAACCTGCTGGTAGACTGTACTAACCAGCTGTTAGACCGCGCTAACCGACTGTTAGACTGTTTAACCTGTCATTAATCCGTCATGACCTGCTGTACTAACTAGTTGTTAGACTGTACTGACTTGCCGGCAGACTGGCTAAAGGGTCGTTAGGATGCACTAATGAACTGTTAGACTGCACTGAAGGTGTGTGTGCAGCTTTAAGTCCACACTAACAGGCTGTTAGTTTGCATTGTCCAGTTGTACAGTAATGGTAGATTTATCCTACTGTAACATACTGTCTCTTGTTCTCCTCCACACAAATCAATTTTACCTATTTATAGAACATGACAACATTACTAAACACTGCGTGTGAGTGTGCGTATGTGTGTGTGCCAGGACTCCAGCAGTGGGCAGATTGAGAAGCAGCATGTTGTTACGTCAGGACAGATTAGTTTGGAAACCTGCAGAGAGCACACACACACACACACACACACACACACACACACACACACACACACACACACAAGCATGGATGCAAGCACAAACTGTGGTTTCTGTACTAAATCTAACCTCTTTGTGCGTTGTGTGTGTGTGTGTGTGGACAGACAGCAGGCAGGTGTAATGAGCTCATTATAACAACTTTATTGCTGTTCTGTTAAGACAGCAGAGACGTGAATATTACATCAATATTTAATTAATTTAATTTCTTCAGTGTTCTTCTGGTCGCACTCAAGGATTAGTTTAAAAGTTTGGAAAATATTCTTATGTGCTTTCTTGCACAGTTGAGGCAGATGAGAAGATTGATACCACTTATATGTCTGTACGTTAAATATGAAGCTACAGGCAGCAGCCGGTTAGCTTAGCTTAGCATAAAGACTGGTAACTGGGGGAAACAGCTAGCCTAGCTCTGTCCAAAGGTAAATAAATCCACCTTGCAGCACATTAATTAACACATTATATCTCGTTTGTTTAATCCGTACAAAAACTGAAATTAAAAAAAACATGTTGCAGATTTACAAGGGGTTATGTGCCGGACTGTTTCTTGGCAGGGAGCAGTGTTTCCAGTCTTTATGCTAAGCTAAGCTAACCATATCTTTGCTCCAGCTTCATATTTGATTGACAGACATGAGAGTGGTATCTGTCTTCTCATCTGACTCTCGCCTAGAAAGCAGGAAAGCCCATTTTCCAAATATTAATAATAAAAAATGTCCTATTCCTTTAAGAAAATCTAATAAAAACTTGTTCTGAACTCATAAACCAGTTAACTCTGGGCTCAGACTGATCACTGCTTAAATAAGTTTTGTGCTCGCTCAGTAGTTTTGTTGTTGATGACACTCCACACACACTACTTGTTTTGAAAAGAGTGTGTTTTCCCTCAGAGATGCTTTTCTGTTGCTGTAGCAGTAGAGTACTGCAGTATGTGGAGTACTGTGTGTGCTTAGCTAGCTAGGTGCTGCCTACTGTACAGAGCGCTAACAGCTAGCCACCTCATTACTCCCATTCTGTCTGCTGTGATTTATGGAGCTATACCTGTGTGTGTGTGTGTGTGTGTGTGTGTGTGTCTGCACCTGCTCCCCGTGTTGTCTCAGGAAGTTTTAATTACTTTCCCGTCATGTGACAAAGAGGAAGTGATGACAGTAATGAAATGTGATTTGACGATTATCATCAAAAACACAATTAGTGGCCTGAAGGCAACCTGAGAGAGAGAGAGAGAGAGAGAGAGAGAGAGAGAGACAGACAGACAGCCAGAGAGAGAGAGAGACAGACAGACAGACAGAGAGAGAGAGAGAGAGAGAGACAGACAGACAGCCAGAGAGAGAGAGAGAGAGAGACGACAGACAGCCAGAGAGAGAGAGAGACAGACAGACAGACAGAGAGAGAGAGAGAGAGAGAGAGAGACAGAGAGAGAAAGAGAGAGAGAGAGACAGAGAGAGAGAGAGAGAGAGAGAGAGAGAGAGGTTAGGAAAGTGTGTATACAAACAAGTATAAAGGAAAAGTTGATTATGTGTGTGTGAAAGAAAAAGTGTGTGTGAATAAATAGGCCGGCAGTGATGAAGTGTTTCCTCGCGACTTGTGTCTCTGAGGTATTACACACACACACACACACACACACACACACACACACACACACACACACACACACACACTGAGGTTGTGAAGGTCACACTGACACACATACGCACACATACACACTGTCATCACGGTTGGAGGCTGCAGGAAGTTGTCAGGAGTCTAACCTGTCAGTCAGACCATGTCCACACTAGTCCAGCTGAATTTGAAAATGTGTTTTCAGGTTGTTTTCGTAAAGATCTCAGTCCACACTGAAACGACTGACACGACTAAATCTCTTCTCTCTTCGTCATCTGTTCGTCTGTGTTCATCACAGCCAACATGTGGGACAGACAGTCGTGTTCAGTGGTGGAATGTAACTAAGTACATTTACTCAAGTGCTGTACTAAAGCACAAATTCGAGGTACTTGTATTTCCATTGTGCCACGAGCAGTTGGTTTCAGTTGAACATTCTGTTGCTAGTAGCAACCGCTACAGGCAGAGTTCCATGGCAGTTACAGTTTGAACATTAGAGCAAACAGAAAGGGGCCTGCGTCCATATAACGTTTTTTTCTAGCAGGAAAGCGCTGGCAGGGCGCTGGGGAGCACTGGGATGAAGCGATTGTGCGGTGAGACAAAAAAAAAACGTTGTACGTGGGTTTTGTTTCTATGACAACAATAACCTAACGCTACTTTAAGGGGGTGACTACACAGCTAACAACAAGCTTACAGCGCGTAGGGTGATAAAAGCACAACGCTCACCAGCAACATTCAGTGTCCCGCCGATCTGCCACCATGGATGTATTATAAGAACCGGATACCGGACCCAAAATGGCGCCTATTCATTCCAATGAGAATTGCTCGCCTGGCTCATACGCCGAAAAAGTTTCTAGCTTCCGGGTGTACTTCCAGGTTATGCGGCCCGCTGAATATGCGCAGTAGTGTTTCCCCCCGCTGGCCCCGCCCGCGAGTTTCCGCTCGGCCCATAGACTTTACATTGTGATGACGTCAGAGATTTCTGAATCAAAAATATATTCACAAATATAATCACAAATATAAAATCACCATGGATCAAAAATGCATAATAGAAAGAGTCATAATCCACCCTGTTTGCAGTTCAAGGTGTCCTGTCAGCAGTTTTACAGACGTCTCTTTTACAATGGTGGCCTATGGGGAAAATGCTTTTTGGGCTACAGGGGAATTTTTTGCTGCAATACCGCGAGTGGCCACTGGACAAAATTGGAAGCAAGGCTGAGCGGCGATGCTGTATCCAGTTCTTATAATACATCCGGCTCATACAAATGGGCTTTCCTGTCAATTCAGTTCAATTCAAATAACTTTATTGGCATGAACAAAAACAACAACAACAGCAGTTTACAGAAGATTCATATTCATATTCTTTTCTGTCTCTGTCTGACGTATCATAAAGCTCAGGACAGACGGACACAGCCAGAACAAGTTTCTCCTCCATTTTCTTGGTGACGAGTCCCATCTAATACATGATTGGTTGCCTGAAAAGAAGCGCCAGTGCCTTTCTGAAAAGTTCAGAGATTTTCAACTAGAAGCGCTCGGAGCGGCCGCACAATAAAGGAGGAGCGCTCTCTCCTCATAGGGAACAATTGAAAAAAGACACTGGTGCTCAGAAAAAAAATGCTATATGGACACAGGCCGTTAATCTGGTGTAGTTCTATACCAACAACGTGTTAGTGCGTCTCTTAATACTTTCTGACTTCCCTACCCTGTCTGTGAATCTCAGCCCCAACCCCATTGGTTCCTACTAAAGACATAAACCTTTAAAAACGGCTCACAAATATATAATTTCATTTTTTAAATAGACTAAAGAACAGCAGCTGGCCACTGCAGGTTTTTAGCAAATGTTACTCAAACAGGACAAAATTGTGCTTTTATCTGGGACTATTTTCTGCAGTGGATCAATACACATTTGGTGCTCTAGTGAGTATTTGTGGCAGAAGGAGGCAGTGTGTGTGTATTCATGGTGATGGAGAAACATGTCACCCAGTGCAACAGTGTGGCTCACTGATGTGTTTTAATAGTTTTCAACAACCATGGAGCTGTATGGCACAGAGGAATAATATATATCAGACTTTAGATACACAGACAATACTTGTTAGTCGGATCAGTTCATTGTTGGTTTTGGTCTTCTTGTGGGATTTGTTGACAAAAAGTAAAATATAGAATATCACCACTTATCCTTTAACTCTACTGCCACAACAAGGCTTGTTCAAAAGCTCCATGTCCACAGTGAGGTCTTTAGATTCATCCACTATGGAGACGTTTTCTGGAAAGCTCAGTTTTCAGGCGTGAAAAATGTTGGATTAATGTGGATGGAGGGTTAAAAATGGAAAGAATAAAGATTTGCTTTCAGATTCAGCTGGCTTAGTGTAGACATTACTCTCAGGCAGTCCCTCGGAAAGACAGACAGCTTCTGTGTGTCAGCAGGAACATTGCAGTGAAGTTAATCTTGTCAAACACACAAACACACAGTGTCCTCTATGTGAAGGTGATGGTTGGGACACAACTTTACTCTCTACATCCTCCTCTCTGTCAGCTTTAAACTTCAGGTTGTAGTCTGAGAAATGGATGAGTGTGTCCTAACTTAAACCACCTGCATACCAAGGTGTGCGTTTGTCTCGTGTTTCTTCTTCCATTAGTTGAGTGGAGCAGCTGTTGAATGTTTGATGAGTCAGCATGTTGAGAAGGAAGTGATGTCACGGCCGTCTTCTCGTCTTTCGGGCCGGGTTAATGTTTTCCGGCTGCAGCTTCAAGTCTTCAGCTTCTGCCGTGAATACTGCTGAAACTCACCATGTCGTATTTGAGAAGGGATTTGTGAAAATAAATAATAGAGACCAAACATTCACAGCTTTCCTTTCATGTTAGTCATGGAAGTGATGAAATGTCTGCAATGTATTTGTTTACCTGCTGATGACACACTCAATAGAAACAAGACTAATAGGGTTTTTCCATTAGCCCGGGTTGGTCCGCTTTAGCCGTGCCGTGGTGAGCCAGGATGACGCATGTTTCCCTTGCAGCCTCTCAGCAGGGGATAGCCGCGCCGAGCTGCACTGCTGTGGTCCTGCTCGGCCTCCTTCCCTCAGCTGTGTCCTTAGCGGCTAAACTCATGTGTGTCTGTGCTGGAGACCAGAGAGGAAGCTCTGTGTCTAAAGGTATTTATGCTTGGTTGAGGTGTAAAAGTTGGTGTATTGATAAAAACAAAATGCGACAAATTGTGATGGAAAAAGACTTGGCGAATTAATTATGACGTACATGAAGCATGTGACTTAAACATCCACTGCAGCTTCCACTGAAAAGACAAAAACATCAGATCTGTGTGGAGCGATGAGGAGACAATAACCTTCCTCAGATTAACACATCAAACACTTTCCCTTTGTCTGAAGTTTGACTGGAACTCTTTTAATTACATCATCTTGTTGCGCCCTCTTCTTCTGCGATGGTTTAATGGCACCCGACTGGAGAATTAGTGCCACCAGCTGTTTATCTCAATGTACCCAAATCCTAATATTTGCGTAACAGCAGTGGATGGAAACTGACATTAATTCACTTCTTTCTTTTTTTTGCTGGTTTTCTGGAAATGTTTAAATTTACGCTACATTTGGATATGAACTTTTTTTGCAGTGTAAATAGCTTTGTTGGATGAGTATTACTGAAAAGGAGACGATAACAGACTCTTTCTTCAACTTGCTTCATGTTGTCTTCACTCTAAAGAATCTCTACCGGCATCAGAAACTTGGAGAAAACACAAGCTGACCAATCACAGTTCTTGCAGTCGCCACGTGATATCTCTGTAGCCACCACAGCCCCGACGTGCAGTTACGTTTACCTTAATGCAAAACCATAAATCATCCTTAAGTGTGTAACTTCAGTCATGTGATGACACCTGAACCAGTTGCTTTTACTGAATGGAGACCATGAAATGTGGTCAACCTGTGCAGTGACACACACACACACACACACACACACACACACACTGAGTCACAGGTCACAGGGAGGTCTTCCTGAGGGACACTTCAGCAGGAGAGGGGGCGAAGTCAGACGACTGTCACTAGATGTTCAGAAGAGTGCGAGTGGTAATCTCTATTATTAGACCACAGATTATACAAACTGAGTTACAACACACACACACACACACACACACACACACACACACACACACACACACATTTATCTGTGGATTATAATCCCAATCCCACAATCCCCTTCTGGCTCCACCAATCATGTCCCACCAAATCCTGTGCAGCCTGCTGGCTAAATGCAGTGGTGTGTATATGTGTTGTGTGTGTGTGTGTGTGTGTGTGTGTGTGTTAATCCCTGACAGTCTGTAATAGAGGAACATCTGGTTTATCTCTTTGACATTTTGGTTGTCGGCCCTCCATCAAGACGCTAAATATGAAGCTACAGTCAGCAGACAGTTTAGCTTAGCATAAAGACTGGAAACAGGGGGAAACAGCTAGCCTGGCTCTGTCCAAAGGTAACAAAACCCACCTACCAGCACCTCTAGAGTGGGATTATTTCTTGATCGGGTGCAGTGACTTCCTGGAGTCTCCGCTGGTTGCCTGGCAACCTCACAGTGATGACAACACTCCAGTATGCCAAGAAATAGTCCGGCACATAAACTCCTCTTAAAACTGACAAATGTTGTTTTTTATATGTTAGTTTTTGTACAAGTTAAACTAATAAGATATAACATGTTAATTAGTGATCTTTAGAGGTGCTGGTTGGTGGATTTTGTTACATTTGGAGAGAGGCAGGCTAGCTGTTTCCCCCTGTTTCCACTCTTTATGCTAAGCTAAGCTAACCAGCAGGTTAACCATCAGGATGTGATTTAAGGTCAGCAGCAGACTATAACAACAAACCACAACAACAATAGAGGAACGTTATTAAGAGAAGCCAATCTACGATAACAATTTGCAATATGCAACATCTTCACATAGACATTAAAAACGGTATATCAGGAGCCTTAGAGAGGAGTCTCACTCCACGTCTTCATTAATGCTAATATATTCGTTCATGAGTCGAAGCATTTCTAATCACTCTGAAACACCAAAACAACAGAAAAACAGTTATATCTCTTCTTTGTCGTTGAGTTCAGTGGCAGCTATGAGATGTGTCAGGTGACGAGGCCACTGGGGTCTGCACTTTTGTTAGCAGTTCAGTCCTGGATTTTAGTGTGAAAGCCACGTTTCACCTTGAAAAAAGTAAGTGTCAGGTCCTCATGGAGCAGAGCAGCTATTTAAAGACAGAACAGAAGTCACAGTGTCCTGAAGTGAAGGTTGGACTGACAGAACAACCTCACTGTATCTGCTCTGTGTGTGTATGTGTGTGTGTGTGTGTGTGTGTGTCGTATACATGAGAGGATTAGAATCACACAAAAACACTTTACATCGCTTTCAGAGTGTGATCCAAATTAAATCCCTGCTTCTGTCACACTGAGAGCAACAGACTGGAATCAATAATCACTCGGTAATAATAACCAATCACATTCAATCATATTAACTGAGACACATTTTTCATCACTGATCGTCTGTGCGTTAGTTTGTCTGTGACTGCTTCACATTAAAAACCACCATGTGAAGCAGCAGCAGCAGCAGGAAATGTTCTGTTTGCGTTAGCAGTAACTTAATCCAGCTGTGATACATCTGTTGTCTGGAGAGTCAACAATAAACGGTGAGGCTGATATCAATGAGATCAGATTACAAACAGTAAGACTGGATTCAGAGCTAGACCAACATATCAGCTGATGTCAGTTTATTGCCAATATAACATTATCGGTGTATATGTCAGCCGATAAGTAACGAGACGTTCCAGTACAGAAATGCCAAACTAAGCTTGAGGTCATTTAGAAGTTTGTCCACCAGAGATTATCTTTCAACAGTAAAATGTCCTGCTTATTATGTATCTTGGTCACAATAAAAAAGAAAAAAAGAAAAATCTAATGTTATGTGTTTATATTATTCATGAGCCAATATATAGTTATCAGATTTTTTAAATGACCAAATATTGATATTGGCCTCAAACATCTAACATCAGTCAGGCTAATAGCTGGATTACATGCTGCATCGTTTCCTGGGAGTCCCTCGTGCGTATGAAGGCAATTTGAATCCAGAGCAGGAATGGCGGACTCCACCACTAACAATGAAAACTACTATACAGAGATGTAGTTACTAAATGTGAATAATGTACACTATGGTAGAAAAATGCAGACCATAAATAGAATAAAAAAACAATAATCTTAAGTATTATAACTTTGAACCTGCAGAAACAAAGAGTGTGTGATGAACCAGCTCACTGTTTGACAAAGAGGGTTTTTGTTTGTTTTACTTTTTCTTTTTTCTCAGTGTGGGACAGAGACTATTTAGAAACAACCTGGACAGAAAAGTGAGGATGTGGACGGAGAACAAGGAGACTGCAGGTCACCTTTCATCTGGCTGTGTGTGTGTGAGTGTGTGTTTGTGTGTATGACATCACCAGTTGTGGTGTTACTACACAGCGCCTCCATGACAACCAGAAAACAGACAGACAGGAAGGAAGCTGGACTGTCTGCAGACCTGTCTTTCCACCTGTCTGACTCGGTGCTCTCCATTTAGCTAATGTGGCTCCTTGATTCCTTCACTCGCGCCTCTCTCTCTCACGCATCTTAGCTCCTCCTGGTGAGGGTGCGAGAGAGAGATGTGAGGACGGTGGACTTCATCATTCGTTATTTTGAGGAGAGAGTGCAAATACTCATGACTGGCACCATCTTAACTGTCCTATAATGTGTAGAAATAATTAAGTAACAGTTTCAAAGAGTGTCAAAGTGTCATGAAATGTGACTGATAGAAATAACACCAACAGACAGTTAAAATGTGTTTATTAATGAAAGAACAGAATGGATGTGAGGGAGCAATAAAAACAGCTTTAAATACTCTAAATAAAATCTGTATTTTGTTTGTGAAAGGCTGCAGGTACAATAAGTGTGATACTTTTCAGATAATAACCGTGGCTGTGAAGGACAAATATTTGGAAAGGATACCTCCTTTTCCTGAATGAGCCAAGATGCACTTGGTATGGAAAATAAGAAAATAAAAAGAAAATTGACTGATGGAGAAAAAGTAGTTTTTTTTTAAATGATTCATTCATGATTCAGATGAATAAACACAAATTGGTGTTGATATTCCACAGGTATTCCAAGTCCAATTTGTTGTTTCACAGGTAGTTTGTCAAGCCTACAGTAACGCAACGATGAAATAACATTAATATGACAGTTGATGCTGTTTCCATAGAAACCCCCAGCGTTCCTTTTCCTGTCCCGTCAGATCAGTTGACCAATCACTGAACAGAAACAGATCCAACGTACAAAAACATACTTGTAGGACACACCTGTGGTTCCTCGCTCCTCACCTGCTCCAAGACACGTTTAAGGTTTTGGAGCGACCTCGATGATGGTGAACCTCGACTGATTTCTGGGTCACTGTCTGGAGGAGGGAGGAAGCATAATTAGCTGAATGGAAAGCACCTTATGTGTCCTCAGAGTGTCTTCAGGTTACAGCCTCCTGCAGGTCTTCAGATTCACGGGCTTGTGTTCATCAGTTTTTAGTGTCCCCAGGAAACTTCTTCTGTTTTGTAACTTAGTTCTGTTTTGTTCTGTGCAACTTCCAGCATTTCCGCGTTTTGTAATGCTGCGTATGTGTTGTCAAATTGCAGACAATATTTTCTGCATTAGATACGACGCATCACATAGACAAAGAAGAGTACATCAATATCTTTCTGTATCATGTGTCCCAGGGATCAGACAAACAATATATCAATATATCTATAAAATGTACACCACTGATAAAATTATACAGAATGCGGAGGTTTCCATCTAGTTGCTATGGACCCAGCTAACTATAGTTTTCTCTGAGACATGCTTACCGTAAATGTAGGCTAGAATCATCATTTAACAACCTGAAAGCAGTTTTTTGTTTTGTGAGGAAAATATGAGTTGCCAGGAAAATGAAACTTCTGTAAAAGTTTTTGCCCTGAATTCAGCCTGTCAGCCGGTTCCTCCTCCCAACAAGCTTCATAAATCCAGTGTTAAGTTTGTGGTTTCAGGTCAGAGCTGCTCCAGTTTAGGTTTTTGAGGTTAGAAATTAGATGTTTTGCCGAGATTTGAACTTGCCGGAGCCTGTTGGAGGTCATGCACAGACTGGGATGAAGCTCTGCCTGAGAAAACGCCTTCAAAAGGAAACACAATCACATATTAATGTATTTGTAGGGAAGGTGGTGCTTGTGAAAGGGATTACTGTGTGAGGAAAACATGATCAAATGTGAAATATTTGTTTCTAAAATATATCAGTGTGTAACAAACTGTTTGTGAGCTGATGTTTCTTCTAGGATCTCAGATTCCTGCAGGGACGAACATCAAACTGCATCAAACTGTATCTAGTAGTTCGTTTCAGCATCTCTGCTGCTGGCCACTGCTCTGTTTACTGTGTGTGTGTGTGTGTGTGTGTCTTTGACCACTGTCATTACCAGCTACTGGCCTCGGGGGGGGAGAGACAGCCACTCTAAGACCTCTCTCTCTGTCTTTTCACATCTCCATTAGTTTCTTTGTCCTGTCGTCCCCTCAGGTTACTCTGTGTGTGGTGTCTGTCTGTGTGTGTGTGTGTGTGTGTTGTACGGTCTCTCTCAGGGAACAGGGACATACATTAATACCCCCCCCCCCACCAATATCTCCTTGTCTTCATCTTTTTACACCAGCAGGATTCAGAGCTTTTCGACCAATCAGATGAGCCCCTCGTTTGTCCATTCGCTGACATAAAAACGAGATAACAAGATATTAGACGAGATATCTGATCTCCATGTCTGGTGATTTCCCATGTTGTCAGCTGAAGAGTAACACGCCTCTGTGGGTTGAAAACATTCTTCAGACCTTCACACTCGCTTATAAAAGCTTTCATACCCCATTGAACAATAACACGCACTGCAGTTCCCTGTTAGTTCCTTTAAAGCTGACATACATTTTAGACATAAAAGGTTTTCACCCAACAACAGTCTTAATGGTAGCACATCATGGTGAGTGGAGCTGCCAGTGGTTAAACTGAATTTTATATTTTCCTACAGTAAAATAGATTTGCTCTGTTAATGAGATGATTTTTTGCTACTGAGGTAAAATCAAATCAAATCAAATGTTTTGTTTATTCCAAAGGCATGTTTTGTCTGTTTGTCCACAAGCAGGTGAGACACTGGGTTTACGATCTTATTTACATGTACAGCAGCCTTTCAAAACATTTAATACTTAGATATTTTGGGAAATAATCTTCACTACTTAGCCGAGATTTAAATGAGAAGATTGATCAGTTGTCAAAAGTATCAAAAGCCTTAGAAAGATGCACAAACAGTGCTGTTTCTTGATCAGTGAAGGTATGATATCATTACATTTCACCGCACATTAAAGACATGGAGATGAGGCTGAAACCCAGTGAAGTGTTTCTTTATACTCTATTGAGTCTCTTTGAAGTCTTAAATGATGGAGGCATTTACTTCTCCAGGTTGTTGTGGAGCGCTGACCTGCTTTTATCAGACGCTGGAGAAAATATTTCCGCTTTTCCTCTTCAGTCAGGAATCACATTGTTGCTTGACTGCTGTGTGTGTGTGTGTGTGTGTGTGTGTGTGAGTGTGTGGGATTATAACACACAGCTGGCCTCTCTGATTACTGACTGCATGGTCAGCCTGGATTAGACTCTCTCTCTCACACACACACACACACACACTACAACAGAAAAGGTAAATGCACGTATTTCATTTCATTTTGATGCTGAACGCTCAGTTTACTGACTTGCTCTTTCTTTGTGTGCATCTTATGTGTGTGTGTGTGTGTGTATGTATTTACCTATTTGTGAGTGTGTATGTGTGTGTAGTGTGTAATTCCCAGCTCAATAGAGCAGATATATTTAATCCTTCCCTCGCTAAAGCTGATGTCAGCATCAGCTGGCTCTGTGCGTATGCGTGTCTGTGTGTGTGTGTGTGTGTGTGCATTTTGTAGCTAATTCATCACAGTGGCAGATTAACCAGCTGTCTGCAGAACATAAAGTCGACTTCTAACAACCCGCTGGAAGAGAGGGAGAGAGGAAGTGTGAAAGCAGTGGAGTCTAACCATGCTATAGGTTTATCTCATGACCATCAGCTTCAAATATTTCACCTTCCTGCCTGACAAATCACGTCTTTCCATTATTTTTCTATGTGGAATGACTCTAAATACTACAGACCCCTTACGCAAAGTGAAACAGAAACTTCCAAGTTCTGTTTCAGAAGTAAGAAAAAGTTCCCTCATTCACTACTCACTTTAGAATAAATAGTTAACTCAATAGTGAGCAGTAAAGATAGATTCAGACACTGCATTATGGGACTTTTAGCAGACTGTAGTGTACATGGACGCTACTTTTCTGAATTTTTGAGGGCACTATGTGGAGCACAGATTTCACATTCATTTTCACTTTCAGTTCGGACACTCAAAGAAAATAACGAGCACACGAGCAAACTCACAGTTGTCAATCATGATGTCAAATGACTGATTAAAACCAAACTTAAAAGAAAAATGGACGGACATCAGTGTGATAAGAGCTACCTAAAATGACAGAAACCGTCTTTGGGAAAAATGTACTTTGACTTTTCAGTTTGGCCCATGTCCCATCCGCTAACATGGAGGGGGCGGGGTTTATGACCTATACTGCAGCCAGCCACCAGGGGGCGATCCAGATGTTTTGGCTTCACTTCTGGGGAGCTGTCATGTCGTCCATCTTTATACAGTATACAGCCTATGGTTTATGTCATATTAGAGTTACCAGAATTACCAGTTTTTCCTGAAAGCGCCGATGTATCCAACGTGGCGCTTTAATTAAGTGGAAGTTCCTGAAAACCAAAGAAACATGGATGTCTCATATCAGCCAACTATAACACAGTATACTTAGCCATGATAGTGGCGTGGCTCTAGGGATGTCGGTCTGTCCACCACTTTGTTTCAGACTTAAATGTCTCAACAACTATTGGATGGACTGCCATGAAATGTTGTACAGACTTTCATGGTTCCCAGATAATATATCCCAATGACTTTTCCTCTAGCGCCACCATGAGGTTGACACAGTTGTTAATCCTTTGTGCTGATGATTCAGCCAGGAGAGTTTCATGCCTATAATTCAAGCCGTAGAAGTGCTCCAACTGTCAGTCATGTAACATTGTCTGTGGGGAAAAATTAATGGGACTTGTGAAGATGACGCCAAGCTTTCTGGCATATTCAGAACACTTTGTCACTGCAATCAGGAACAAAACACTGCACCATAGCTGTTGTTCTGTTCTCAGTAGATCCCACGGGCTCGACCCAGGGCCATGGAATAACAGTGGTGGCTTCCTGAATGACTAAATGTCAAATCAGTTCAAGTCAATTTTATTTATATAGCCCCAAATCACAAATTTGCCTCAGAGGGCTTAAATGTTAGCCAATCAGCATAGCCGGTCCAGCTGGTGTGTTGATGTTGATGTTGATACGAGAGACCTTGATTTCCTCTCCAGTGCAGGCTTATGGGCACCAGCAGCTGCTATACCATTCTATGAAATATAAATGATCATAGGGTAACCATTTCTTCTGTGCCATTAACCAATGGTGTAGCATTACAGGCTTAATAAGTCGATCCAAATCTGATCCAAATCCCTAAAGTGATTTTAAATATCATGTATACAGTAGTAACGTATGTAGGTCATAGCAATAAAGCTAACTGAATATGAAAAATCTGTGTGTGTGTGTGTGTGTGTGTTTGTGTGTGTGTCCTGTCAGAGGTCATGTGACTTGGCAGAGCTGGCAGGACAACAGATGGACACAGTCATGGACTGACCTACACACACACACACACACACACACACACACACACACACACTGTACACTGGACACACACATAGGCCTTTGTCATCCTTCCTCTCTCCTCTTACTCATTACCTCATCACTCTCCCTGTGAGCGTTTGATGCTTCACACTCTGCATCCGGTGTCATTCAGGCCTCACTTCTGTCTGTCTGTCCACCTGTCTGTCCCTCAATGAGTGTCTCCTGAGGTCATTACTTGTTCTTGTGGATGTTCAGTGTCACCTTTACATCGACACTGTATGCATTTGCTTCTGTATTGGATCTCCGTTGTTTTACATGGAGTGGTTTTGGTGTTTCTCAATATTTCTTTGCTAAGTTCTTTAAATAAAAAAATTCTATTGACAGATGTGGTTTTGTATTTTAGACCTTGTCCTAGCATGGACTTTTGAATGACCTGTTTTTAGCTGCTGACTGTGGCAGATCATCGCTCTTAAGGCCTGGTCACAACAGAAAGTGACACAGTGAAATATTTGGTAGCTGGCAAGCTAACCTCTAACACACCAGACATCTGGTAACATGCTAGCAATGGTTAGTCACAATTAACTCTCTGAGCTTCTTTCTTTTGTTGTTGTCTCAATTGTACTTAATTTCTGTCATTAAAGTGTTATTGAAGAGGGAGAAAAAGCTCTTAGCGCTAACAAGCTTGCTAATTCACAGTTACCAAGTTGTTAACTGTTTCACTAATGGGACAAGAGGTTCACACAGTTTATTCAAAAGACGTCTCATAACTGTCTGCAAACACTGTCAAGACAGCTTGCTTTTGGGTCAACGGTGCAAATTTGCGTGTCAAAGTTGAATTTGACGTGAACATTTAGCACAGACCTACTTTGCCCTTGCAAGCAAATCCACTAATCGTGGCAATTCCATTGAAATTAACTGTTTTAGCTGCAAACTTTAACTGTTTTAATGTTGGTGTGACTGGGTCTTCAGTTCTCTTGGACCTCAATGCCACTTTTGACATATTACTTTCTACAGTTTATATCACCTATAAATGAAAATTAAGGATGTCCAACACCAGTGATCGTCATTTATGTCTGTTTGTCTTTTTCTTCTTCTTCCTCCTCAGGGATGAAGACTCCTCTCAGCCCCTCTCAGCTCCTGGAGAGTGGGCAGATCTTTGCCTTTGGAGGGATGTGTCAAGAGCTGATGGACAGGCCCATACCTACAACCATCAGTCTCTCTGTCCAGCAGACTCCATCCCCAGGTGACTGACATGTTCCAGCACCAATGCTCTGTATTATCTCCTTTCATCTCAACCCATCCTTGTAGTTTACTCCTACAGTCTGACTCATCCTTGTTTTTTCCCAGGTCAGGGTGGGGCCTACTCGCTGTGTGAGGTGTGTAACCTGCAGCTGACCTCTGCTGCTCAGGCCCAGGTGCACTACAATGGCAGGTCTCACCTCCGGAGAGTGAGACAGCTCCGGGCTGGAGAGACAGGACAACAGGCAGCAGGTACATTACGACCACTACTGTTATGTGATTGTAGAGGCAGTAGTAGCAGTTGTATCTGCATGAGTAGTTTTTAACAATCAGCCTATGAGACAACAATAAAACATTATTAAAATAAATGTGAACAGAGCCCCAGAGACCCAAAAACGTACTTTTTTTATTTAAATAAATAAATAAGTAATAGTAAGTTGTGTGCACAACAGTAGTGGTAGTAACGGTAGCGGCAGCAGTAGTAGCAGCAGCAGTGATAGTAGTAGCAACAGTATTAACAGTAGTAGCACCAGTAGCAGCAGCAGTTTAGTAGTGTCAGTCCCTTGTATGTTCTAATGGGTCTTGATGTCTTTGATTCCAGCAGGGGCTCAGTCTAGGTCTCTTCCCCAGGCCACAGGGCTCAGCTCCCAGCCTACAGGACTAACTCCGACCCCAGGCCCCAGTCCAGGCCTCAGTGCTCCATCCAGCACCACTGCAGGTAGGACCAGTGCTACTACTGCTTTTACTGCTCCTGGTGTACTGCGCTGACAATGACTGAATCATCAAACATTTTGTGTCGCCTCACGTCTTTTGTTAAAAGTTGCACTTGAACACACCGCAAAGCCTACAGCTGACATGCACAGTCTGTACCTGCATGAACTCCTCAGTATAAAAGTACAGAAAGATATGCAAGTTGTCGTGGTAACCAGATGGACATTAAGAGCTAAACAGGACATTAATTTGTAAAGTCTGGCTGTCTGTCTGCTGAGCGAGAGTGATTTGGCTCATCCATCATCAACAGCTGCTGCTGAAGAGGTCTGAATGTGTGTGTGTGTGTGTGTGTGTGTGTTGGATCTCAGATTGACCCCTAAAAGGATAAACTGACCCTGCATTAACTCAGATCATCACTGCAGTTTTATACTCTGCCTATTTATGGGTATTGTTGGCTCCGCCCAAACATCTGTCAGTCATGCTAGCGGCATGGCTGTAGGAATGACTGTCATTTTCCTCTTGCACCATCATCAAGTCAAAGTTTTTACGTATCTTATGAATTATCTGAACATCTATTTGATCGATTAGCACAAAAGTTTGTACAGAAATTCATGGTTCCTAGACGATTGGATGTGGATTTATAATGAAACGATGACTATGAGGTTAAAGTGCTGAATTTCAGCTTTGAAACTGAGGGTGTTCACATCCATACTGGTTGAACAGCGTAGGACTCTTTTTATATTTTCATCCCCCAATAGTTGGAGGACAATGACATGGCTACAAGTCCTATACACTACCTACCTACCTATACACAACTGTGAATATTTACAGACTGCACTGTATGTGGTTTAGAAGTGGAGTTACAGTTTTCATATGACATGTAGCATTTGTGTAGCTTTAATAAAATAAGATATAACATGTTAATCAGTGAGTTTTATAGGTGCTGGTAGGTGGATTTTGTTACCTGAAACAGCTAGCCTGGCTCTGCTTCCAGTCTTTATGCTAAGCTAAGCTAACTGCTAAACCAGCTGCTGGCTGTAGCTTCATATTTAACGCACATGAGAGACATGAGAGTGGTATCAATATTCTCCTCTAAATCTTGGCAAGATTTCCCCAAATGTTGAACTATTCCTTTAGAGAATAAGCTTCTTCCAGCGCCCTCTGCTGCTGAAATTACAGTTGAAGCTTTTCCACATTGCTTGACCCTCTCGTTTTGTGATCAGATGTGACTGGAACAGTTTTCGGAGCATCTTCAGCGATTCAGACCCAGTTTTCAAAGTCAAACTGCTGGTCAACAGAGTGAGAATGTGCTGTGAGATGTAAATGAGTTAAAGTGGAGCAAACAGCAGCAGGTCATTAAACTGGGACATAGCACTGCTCCAAAACCACGCTGACATTTCTCAAAGACATGGTTAAATTCGCCTACATTGATTCTTATCGTTACATTATATTTGGTTTTAGTCCCTTAATGTATCTGTCTCCACAAAAATCTTCTGTGATGACGTCTTTATGTGAGTCACCTTATGATACAGTGTTCCAGCTTGTTGTCTTTATTTTCTTAATCAAAAACACAATGCAAAACTTCCATTGGAAATCTGCCGTTTTAGCCCTGAGTGGATCTGACTTCCTGGTTGGACTAGAAAAAGGCACTTGTATAATGTTAATTAAAATAAGTTAAGTAAGTTCCAAAATCAACAAAAAGAAGAGGAAAAGACAGGAAATAAAAAACATAAACAAACATACACACACACACACACACACACACACACACACACCTAATTGCAGCACGTGGGATGATGATGTCAGGAGAGAGAGGAAACCCGAAAGACAATCTCACACTGACACATGCACACAGCTGTAATTACATACTGTGTGTCCATATCAGTGTACAGGATACAATAACACTGATTAAAGATTAAATCTCTCTCTACTAGACACACACACACACACACACACACACACACACACACACACACGCACCACTCAGCCTGAATGGTCATGTCTTTCTCTCTCTCTCTCTGTCCATTACGTGATGCTCGCTCGACCATGAAAAGCTCTTTGGCCTGAACTCAGCTCCTCTAGGCCTGACTGAGTGTGTGTGTGTGTGTGTGTGTGTGTGACAGTGACCTGGCTGGCTGAGCGGCCTATCAGCAGTCAGGTCAGATGACATCACAGCAAATACAAACAGTTGTGCTACAGTGGGACAGTCGACACGATCTGGTAGCTCCTCAATCAATGATGCTGCTGGAATCAGTTATTTTGTGTTATTGTGTATCGTTTAAGCTATAGGGATCATTCGATCGATAAATCAGGGCTGCTTTTGTTTTCTTCTCTTCTTTTTTGTCTTACATGAATGATTGAACTTTAAAAACTCTGCACACTGTCAGTACTTAAAGTGTAAAATGATATATCACTGGAGATGGAAGAAGTACTCAGATCCCTTACTCAAGTGAAAGCATCAATACAGCAGTGTTAAAATACTACATTACTTTTACTCCAGTAAAAGTCTGCATTCAGAATTGTAGTTAAGTAAAAGTGTTTCATTGGCTTATTCGGTTGAATAATGGGTCCTGTAAATGTTATATTATTATATATTATATTACTGGGTTATTATGACTGATGCATTAATGTGTAAGCAGCATTTTAATGTTCTAGCTGGTGAAGGTGGAGCTAATTTTAACTACTTTATATACTGTTGGGTAGTTAAATCTATAACAGTGCATCATATTTTATAAATTGATTGTATATTTTGTGTGTAAAATCTTAATCTGTAAAGTAGTAACTACAGCTGTCAGATATATGTAGTATAAAGTACAATATTTCCCTCTGAAATGTAGTGGAGTTCTTCTGCCCACACTTTGTGTGTAGGTGCACAGCTACAGCTATGCAGTGAGCTAAACACACTTCCAATAAAGGTTGAAGACAGGAGTGGCATTCAAAGTATTTACTGGAAACAACTGCAAAACTGAAAACATTGGATTGGATAAAACAAATCTAAGATAAAAGATGACATACCACTTACAATAGTTAGACCAAATGTATTGTAACAATAAATTAGTGGATTTGGATTGTCTGTCAATTACACCAGGAAAAAATCATCACCCGTTGAAGATCAACATTAAGTCCCCATAGTAAGTAAATAGCCTACAGTAAGTAATCTAGTGAACATGCACATAGAGTTCACATGAGTGGAAGTACAAAGAGTAAAATACATAACAGTTAGCCCAACAGTAAACTAACAGCTACTAATGTTGTGCCTCAGACAGCTAGTGTGATGGCTAGCTTAGTTAGCCGTAA
Organism: Macquaria ambigua; assembly: GCA_008360985.2. Classification (NCBI taxonomy): domain Eukaryota; kingdom Metazoa; phylum Chordata; class Actinopteri; order Centrarchiformes; family Percichthyidae; genus Macquaria; species Macquaria ambigua. Next base: position 60,968 of record VMKM01002193.1, on the reverse strand, counting down.
ACTGATCGCAGAAAAAAAGAAATTAATTAACAAATCAACAACCACAAAACAGCTGTAATAAAATAGTACCTACAGATAATGCTCTGACAAGGGCATCTGGGGAGAAGATAAAAGATGCTTCTCAATATTTTCTTGGTCACAGATCTGACAAAATGGTGGATGTAACAAATGTCAGTTAAACTGTAACTGCTATGGAACTCTGCCAGTAGCGGTTGCTACGAGCAACAGAATGTTCAACTGAAACCAACTGTCGTTGGCAAATGGAGTAAACGTATAAACTCAAGTTAATTTAAATACCGTGCTTGAAAAAAGATACTAATAATTTAATTTACACCACTGCCAAACACATACATGATGTACAAAGGTGAAAACACACACACACACACACACACACACACACACACACACACACACACACACATTTAAATCTAAATCAATTAATTAAAATACATAATTACAAACACTGAAGCACTAGGAGAAGAACTGCATAAGAATTTAATAATAAATAAGATTATGGTTTTCTCAGTCTGAGGAGCTGAGAGAACCATTACTATTTATACTAAATAGTGGGGATAATGTCCTGTACAGTACAGTTCTAGCTCTCATTGAATACACTCATAGTTGTGTTTTCTCCTCAGTGGCAGTTAGTGACCACTAGGAGGCAGCATACGCACTCATACAGACACTCAGTCACTAATGAAAGAAGTGAATTCCCATGATCCACATGTTCAGAGCAAATTAAGAGATTAACTCACATGAGACTAATAACATTTTACAATATTAAAGCTCCTCCCCTCTCCTCTCTTCTTGTAGTTGTAGTGTGGGCAGAGTTGTTGCTGGGTTCTGCAGACAACAACACTAATGTGCTTTGACCGTTTTCATTGTGTTGTACTGTGGTAAATATATGCTAAAAAATATGATGTGTGAAGTATTTCAGGGAGGGTACTGAAGTCTGAAGTTTTTTCACAGGGGAAAATGGAAAGTTTCCTTTTAATGAGAGCCTCAGTCTTCCTGGTTTCTTTAATACAGTGGAAATGTCAAAATCAGCTCACCTTTTCCTTTCTTTCCTTTTCATGTGAGGTGTGTGTGTGTGTGTGTGTGTGTGTGTGTGTGTGTGTGAGAGAGAGAGAGAGATCGACTGTGTGTGTAAGCTAGCTCTAATTAGCTCTCCTGGGCTAATAAAGGTCAGCATATTGTCCTGCAGATACCCCATACATAATGAGCTGAGAAATAGACAGTTATAAATAGACACATATTGTTGCAGTGTGTGTGTGTGTGTGTGTGTGTGAGATGGAGAGATTAAGCAGGTGTTGATGTGTGGTCTTGTGTATGAATAGACCCTGCTGACAGATTCATACACTCATAGTGCTGTACAGTGGTGACAATAGGCTAAGAAGGGGTAGAGAGGGAGGTGGGGGCTGGATGGGGGTATATGACCAGATTTGAACCTGCGATGCTGCGTCCATATGACCCACATCTGTGACCACCAGTAGGCAACATGTATAGTGGAACTAGAAGAGGACTGGTAGGACTGGTAGAGGACTAATATAAAATCAAGGGAAATGGTGAGGACAAGTAGGATAATGGACTAGTAGAAACAAGGTAGGGCTAGTACAGGACTAGAACAACTTGTATGGCTGGTGGAGGACAAGTAGAAAACAGTAAAACTACCAGACCTAGTAGAGGACTGATACCACAAGTAGAGCAATGGTAAAGTACTGGTGGGACTGGGACAAAGCTAATAGGACAAGCAGAACTAGTGCGGCCCTAGTAGGCTAGTGGAGGACTGGTGGGACTTGTAGATAGCTGGTGTTCTTGGTAAATGTCTCCTAGAGTACTAGCAGGCCAAGTTGATAATTGCTATGATGAGGCTTGCACACAAACCAACTGATCTATCTTTCTGTCAATCAACATATCAATACCCCTGGTCCTTATAACCAACATTAACTGTCACACTTGGTTGTATAGTAGTAGTATAGTAGTAATATAGTAGTATAGGACTGCTAGGACTAGCCAAAGTCTAGTAGAAAAGTGATGGGACCAGTCGAACTGGTAGAGGACTGGTAGGACTAGTCAAGGTCTAGTAGAACACAGGTAACACCAGCAGAGATAGTAGAGGACTGGTAAGACTAGTCAAGGTCTAGTAGAAAACATATAGAAAAGATAGTAGTGGACTGGTTAGATTGATAGAAGACTAGAAGACAACTACTTGGACTGGTAGAACTGGTAAAGGGATTCGTAGTAGGACTAGTCAAGGTCTAGTAGAAAACTGATAGGACTAGCAGAACAAGGGCTAGTCAATGTCTATTGTAAAACTTGCAGGACTAGGGGACTCTAGTAGAATACTGGTAGAACTAGTCAATGTCTTGTAGAAAACTGGTAACACCAGCAGAACTAGTAGAGGACTGGTAGGACTAGTCAAGCTCTAGTAGAAAACATGTAGAAAAGATAGTAGTGGACTGGTTTGATTGATAGAGGACTAGAAGACAACTACTTGAACTGGTAGAACTGGTAAAGGGATTGGTAGTAGGACTAGTCAAGGTCTAGTAGAACACTGGTAGGACTAGTAAAACTAGTATAGTGCTGATAAGACTAGTCAAGGTCTAGTAGAAAACTGGTAACACCAGCAGAACTAGTAGAGGACTGGTAGAAAATGGATAGGACTAGCAGAACCAGGACTAGTCAAGGTCTAGTGTAAAACCTGTAGGACTAGGGGACTCTGATAAGAGGACTGGTAGAACTAATCAAAGTCTATTAGAAAACTGGTAACACCAGCTGAACTAGTAGAGGACTGGTAGGACTAGTGAAAGTGTAGTAGAAAACTGGTGCTACTAGTAAAGGGATTGTCACTGGGGATTGGGGACTGGTAGGACTACTCACGGTTAAGTAGTCAACTGGTAGGACTAGTGGAAGTAGTAGAGAGCTGATAGGACTAGTTGAGGTCTAGGACTAGTCATGGTACGGTATAAAACATAGAAACGATAGTAATGGACTGGTTTTATTGGTAGAGGACTAGTAGACAACTGGACTTGTAAACCTGTAGATTTCATTCTTGTCTATATTCATGCTGTATTTTGTTCTTGAGCATGAATTAACTAAAAGCTTGTATCCTCCTCCTCCTCTCTCCTCTCCTCCTCTTTGTTTTTGAATCACGATGCCATGAACTGGCTGAGAGCGAGAGAGCGACACAGAGACAGAGCGACAGAGAAAGAGGGATTTCCATTGAGACAGAGGGGCTGTCATCACCGCTCACCCTGAATATCATCACCCTTAGTGATTCAAATACACTGTACACTCTGTCTCTTCCTCGCTGTGTGTCGGTCGCCCTCCTCTATTCACACACACACACACACACACACACATGTCCCTCTGTGTTCACACAGACAGACAGTCAGGTGGCGATTCTCTGCTGTTTGTTTTGGGTTTTCTCTTCGTTGTGTTTTGTTATTGGGGGGAGCAGATGATAGAGGAGAGAGGGAGGAGGAGGAGGAGGAGGAGGTGAGACAGCTGTCTCCCTGTCGATGATGTGGAGTAGTTTCCTGAGTCAAGGTAGGAAATCCTTCTTCAGTCTATTTGTGTTTGAGCTCCACGTTTAGCCGCTTTGGTTTTCAATGTTAGCATCTTTTTTTCTGTGCCTGGGTGCCTGACTATATATACACTGTGTCTGCAGATGTGTGTGTGTGAATGTGTAAGTGTTTTGTTTTTGGAGGGATGGTGGGGATTACATGACCCGGAGGTCGTGACCTGGACTCGAACCTTAAACTGAGGTTGTAGTCCCTCTGCTCACAATGTGTTCAGTCTAAAAATGGTGGTTCCCCTGTGAAAATTCCCCTGTATGCAATTTTCTGAGGCTATTTTCTACTTTGTTGTAGTGTTAATCTGATCGATCAATCATTACATTTCTATTGATCTGTTCTTGTTTGGAGCTGGAATATCTCTAAACACTGTTTTCTCTTAGCTGAGGTGTAAAAGTTGTGCTATTGATGAAGAGAAGATGTGATGAGGATGGTTGATATTTGTAATGAAAATAAAATTAGAGATCAAGGTGTATTAGAACAAAGCTAGCAGTCTACAGTCATGCTAATGTCTGTGTGAGTTTGTACTAAATGCTAACATCAGCATGCTAACAAGCTCCCAGTGACAATGCTAACTTGCTGATGCTAAGCAGGTATACTGTTCACCATATTTACTATCTTGACAAATTCTAATAAGAATAATTTTGACCTGCTGGTGACGCTAGATGAAAAATTTAGGGATTACCAAAGTTATTAAAATTAATCTTGAGGGGAACATGAATGTGTGGCAATCCATCCAATAGTTGTTGAGCTAATTCAGGACTCTGGACCAAAGTGGTGGACCGGCATACAGACCAATATTGCTATCAATAAAAATCTGTTTCCATCAGCCATCATCTTCTGTTTCTCAGTATCCCAACTTTTTGACCTCAATAAAATGCACAATATTTAATTTTTTTTCATAATTTCTTCTCATTTCCACTGAGGGTTGTTATGTGCAAATTGAAAATGCACATGAACAGGTAGATGGAAATGTACCAGCTGTGGAGAGTTAGCCTGGAAGACAGAGAATTTTCCTCACGTCAGATCTCAGCTACAAACACTACAACACACTACGCAGCCTCTCTTGCTTTATTTGCTCACTCTTAAATGTTATGATCTTCAAATGAGCGCTCAATATGGAAATCTGACTGCTTCTGTTCACACAGAGGAGGAAGTTTTCCAGGAATGTCTTTAGCCAAACAAACATTATGGATCATTTAACATAGAGAAGTTCTAGAAGATTCCTGGTAGAAACTGTATATCTGATTAGGAGAAAATAAAGGCTGCGATTGGTCCGTTGAATATGCGCACTACTTCCTGTCCGTCTGACTGACTGTCTGTCTGACATTCCTCTCATTACAGATAGCGTGACTGCTGTGATTACCCACACACTGCTGCTCATCACCGCAGCACAGTGTGCGTGTCTGTGTGTGAGAGTATGTGTGTGTGTATGTGTTTTTGTCTCTTTCACACACACACACACATGCACGCACGCACGCACACACAATGGTTTCCCTTGTCCAGTGTGTGTCTGGTTTTAGTTCTGCAGATTAAACCTGAGCTTCATCCCTCTCTGTTTCTTTTAAACCGACATTATAAATACAGAGTTCATGAAAATACAATTTAATGGATGACCTTAGGTTCTATTGTCTCTTTGGTTGCTCAGTGTGGTTGTACTTAAAAAGCTCACAATTGCCTGTTGTGGTTGCAGGGCCCTGTTTCACCGAAGAGACTTTAGACTGGTCTGTAGTGTTAGACCAGCCTTAATTTTGCTTTTAGATGAACCTAATTCAGTTTAGACAGACACAAAAATAAAAGCTGTGTCTCAAATCGCGTACTTCCGTTAGTACACTTACATGCAGTATACTGTGTACACTATGTACTGACTTGTGTAGTGCGTTAATTTTGACAGGGTAGTGTCGTTTCAAATCGAACACTGCTGTTGTGCGCTTACCAGAAATGACGATTGCAACCTTTGGCGGCGTCTTCTTCTTCTTCTTTTTAATGACGGATTGCAACCGGGCGGAGCATTATCACCGACATTTTACCACGATTGCTGCACGCCGAAATATCTGCCAGCTTGTTTACTCACTTGACTTCAATTCAGTTATATTAAAAATTAATAAAAAATTAACATGCTTTTACTTTTAGCTGTAACAATTGCAACCGCGGCCGCCATTTTCATACGTTGGTGACCCCCCAATTCTGCTACGTAGCCAAGATGGCGACCGTTGAGGGTGAGAAGTGTGCAGCGTTCCACACTCAACTTTCTGACTGTTATGAGTACAACATCTGGGTACTCATAGTACACTGCATTTTGCCATACTTGTTAGTGTGAATGCACTTATGCACTCAAAATATTAAGTGTAAGTACGGAAGTACATGATTTGAGACACAGCGAAAGAATGACTTATTTGAAGCCTAAAAGATAACATGGTAACAATCAGTGACACCTGAGCCACATTCTTACATTATTCGCTGAATTTTCCCAGTAAAATATCCTTGTAACTGTTGAATTCTTCCAGAAGACAAACATTTTCTGCTGGAGTGAACAGAGCTGAACGGTTTGACGTGGTTGCTTGGTCAGCCATGTTTTTAGCTAAAAAAAACTCTTAATTTAGTTAGATCTAAGCCATAGAGTCTTATCAACCAACCAAGTCTTATCTTTGTGGAACTCGCCCCGGTTTGCTTAGTGTGGTTTCATTTGCTGGATTGTTCAGTGTAGTTACAGTTGCTCTGTTGCCTCTTTCAGTCAGAACCAGACTCATTTAACACGCAGATATTAAAGTTTCCATCACTGGTGCTGCCAAAAATGAAAACCCCTCTTAGATCAATATTTGACACAAGGGGACAGATCAGATAAACATACACGGCTGATTTTTATTTTCCACTGTGCTCATTTCAAAGTAAAAGTCTTTCCAGTATTGAGAAGACTTTTTTCCCGTCTCTAAGTAGTACCTGAGTTTGTCCAACAATTCTTGTGATACAAACGAGAGAGATATTTTATAATCTACTGGTCAGATTTCTTGGTTACCTCTTAGATTTTAATGACCTTTCCTCTAGCGCCACTCTCAGGACAAACTTTCCATGTTTTTTCTCGACTACTGGTAATGCTAAATCAAAGAACAGCTAAATCATCAGTATGTTGGTTGTTCTGTCCAACACTTTAATATACAAGTTAGTTTCTAATGACATTTCTATTGCAGGTGATTACGCTGTCTTCTTTCTGTTAGATTCTACTATTTTCCACTGAGCCTCAGACTGGAGCTCTCCTGTCTGCTTTCATATTCCTGATTGGTCTGATTTGTGTGTGTGTGTGTGTGTGTGTGTGTGTGTGTGTGATTTTGGATGAAGAAGGATCTGAACGTGACCTACTTAGACACACACACACACACACACACACACACACACACAGGCTGGTTATGATAATGTGTGTGTTTCTCTGCATAATAATAATGCAGTGTGATGTCTAATGCTGCCGTCAGCAAATCCACACTCGGCCTATGTTGCTCTACCGCTCTCCCTCTCTGTGGATAAGGAATGTTTAAGATGCAGTTGAAGGTAGTAAGACGGGTTCTCCTCCCAGTAGGATCACTGGTGTATTAATATCCTGCGTTCTTCCAGGCTTCATCTCCAGCTGCAGTGATTTCAGCTGCAGTGGGAAGCCAGTGAGGGATCATGTCATTGTATTGCAACGACGTCCAGGGGCAAAACTGGGCCCATAGAGGCTCCACTTGTACTCACCTTCACCTCTTTGGGGCAGAAATGCAGTTGGTACTGATGGAGCTGATGGATTTCTTGATTTCCCAATTTTGTTGATGGATGTGGTTAGCCTAGCTTAGCATAAACACTGGAAGCAAAGGGAAACCGCTAGCCTGACTCTGTCCAAAGTAAAAAAATAAAATACACCTACCAACACCTCTAAAGCTCACTAATTAACATGTTGTATATTGTTTGTTTAACCTGTACACAAACCGAAATGTAAAAATGAGGAACTTTTTCTTGATGAACATTTATATTTCTGTGTTCAGTCTGGGGTTATGGCTGGGGTGTGCTCGAAACAAATGTATGCATTCAACGTGTCATCCGACCACGTCTGAAGGCAAAAATGTTTATACCTCTTGCGAACTGCCACACTCAAAGGTGGTCTTTTCATCATCGAGCTAGAGATGATCATTCATGTTTTTATATCATCCCGGCTAGACTACTGCAATTCCATCTTCACCTGCCTCAGCAAGTCGTCTCTGGACCGTCTACAAATGGTCCAGAACGCTGCTGCAAGGCTGTTGACCCGGTCCAGCAGGACAACTCATATCACACCCATTTTATCTTCCCTACACTGGCTTCCCATCAAGTTCCGGATTCATTTTAAGGTTCTTGTTCTTACGTATAGAGCCCTGCATGGTCAGGCACCAGTGTACATCTCTGACCTGCTCCATCCTTACACCACCAGTAGGTCACTGAGGTCTTCTGACAAGGGCTTACTGGTTGTTCCTCGTGCCCGACTGAAAACAAAAGGCGATCGTGCCTTTGAAGTGGTGGCTCCGACAATGTGGAACGCACTTCCTATAGACATACGATCTGCGGTCTCTGTTGACGCCTTTAAAAAGCAGCTGAAGACTCATTTATTTAAACTGGCCTTTGTCTAGCCTCGTGCTGTATGATGTTTGTCTTTTTTGTGTGTTTTTAAGGTCTGGTGTTGCTTATGTTTTATTGCCTGTTTCTTTTTACTGTTTTTATGGTCTTTTTTTTAACACTTGTATTTTTGTGAAGCACTTTGTGATCTTGCTCTGTGAAAGGTGCTATACTAAATAAACTTTACTTACTTACTTCATTTCAATTTCTTTATTCATAAGGACAACGCACATTAATTAACACTTTAGTAAATGTGCTCGTTTTTACCTGCAGTCCTTTGGCAAGATGTTTTCAAACCAGTGAAGACAGTTTAAAAAATACAAACTAAGTACAGTAAGATGCTGAAATGGCAACAATAGCAACAAAATGTAGGGTTCAAATCATGAAGAGCAACAGGAAGCAGCAAAACAGTAATACACCCACATCTCTGGCCGAACTGTCTTTAGTTGAGTTGAAGTGTGGGTAATGTAGGCCCCAGGTTTTGACAAGGAAGAAGCGAAATAAAAAAGATGATATTTCGGGTTCTACTGCATCGATTTAGATACTAAACCTGCAAAACAATAATAACAGCGCACAATTTTGGACCAACTTTCCTTGAAGGCATTCGTGGTGTTGCACTCGTTTGTACGCATGAAACGTGACAGAAATGGTATGTATGAAAAACAAAAAAAGAGAACTTGAGAGAGAAGTTCAAACCCTGCAAACTTTCTCACCTCCACACACCTGACCAATCACCGTGTGAAGTGGTGGACATGATTGCCGGATTGTCGGTTTAGAAAATTATTTGACGCAGCCACACTTCTGACATCTGAAAGATGTGGGAGGAGGGGGTTTAACATGACGATTCAACATCACTTTGTTTGAAAGCATACTGACGTCTTCACTGTGTGTCCTTCAGAATACGGAATCCCTCCATCCAGCATTGATCACTTTTCCAAAATGGTCTCCAGAGTGTATAAATGTTAAACCATCCGAAACCACCAACCGTCACAACCATGACATAACGATTTGGTCTTTATTGTTTGGTCATTGTGTGTCCTACTCATTATCAAATGTTAGCTGTGACGTAGTTTTGCTGCAAAGACGGAGATTTAGCCGTTTTTATGTTGTTCAGGTGTTTCACTGTAGGGTGAGGTCTCCACTAAAACGACCTGGAAACGCTGGTGTGGACACAACAACTTTAATTTTAAAATGTAAAAATTAGACAGTGTAGTGTAGACGTGGCCTCAGTGTTGGCTGGTGTCAGTTACAGTGAGGTTAGTTCCTGTCACTGGTGAACAACTGAAACATCTGATATCACACTTTGTCATTTATTTTAATCTGTATTATATTAACTTATTAATGAACCAGCTGGTTTTGTGTGTTTGTGTGTGTGTCTCTCACACACACAAACACACACGCACACATTGTGCTCTGTGTAACAGGAGACAGTGTGAACCAACAACAACTGCTCTCTGATCCCATCACACACACACACACACACACACGAGCAGTGACTGCAGCAGGGTAATTTAATCTTTAATCCTCCAATATAATCTGTAAATAGTGTGTGTGGTCTCTCTCTCTCTCTCTCAGCAGCCAGGTTTCCATCCAAACGTAGCACAAATTGAGAATCTGCAAAAGAAAATGCAAATGAATTCACTACAAACAGTTAGTTTATGGAGATAAACAGTTGTTGGCTCTAATTCTCCAGTCAGCTGCCATCCGTCCTTTGTAGAAGAGATGACGTAATTAAATGAGTGCCAGTCAATCCTCAAACGGTGAAAAACAATGTAGAAAACACGATGGAAATATAACATTTATGTTTGTTTCATATATTAATCTGATGAAGGTTACGGTCTCCTCATCGCTCTCTTCAGTGGACGTTTAAGTCACATGCTTCGTGTACGACATGAGTCTGTTACACCAACTTTTCCACTTTTTTGACTTTTTTTGTGATATTTCAAGATTTTTTAGGGTGTTTCCACTCAGGTTTATTGGTGCGCAAATTGAAAAAGCACAAAAAACAAGTGGATGGAAACCCACCTAGTCTCTTTCTCTCTCTTTCTCTCTCGTCCCCAGGGATAGAGTTTCTTCTCTCTGGAGGAAATGGCAGCAGGGGATTAAGAAGTAACACACACACACACACACACACACACACACACACACACACACACAGAAACACACGCCTGACGCTCATGGTTTGGGGGTTCAGATAGCGATGACACATGCCACTCTTGCTCCAGTCACCTGATACACTCTCTTTCTCTCTCACACACACACACACACAGTGAGTGGTGGGTGCGTTTGGCTGTTGCTCTTTAGTTCGTAAAAAAACGAGTAACACGGACAGACAGAGTACAGTAGACGACAGACTAGGTTACAGTAGAGTACAGTAGAAGAGAATAAATGCAGACAGAAGGGGGAGAAAAGGAAAAAAAATTGAATCTGGATCGAGGAAAAGAAAAAAAGACGTCCGGTTCAGGTAGGTATCCTTTGATTTAAATAAATGTCACCATCTTTCATCGCAGTCCTCCTCTTCCTCATCGTCAGCCTTCATCGCTTCCTGCTGTCTGTGTGAAATGAAATGTCTCTGCTGCTGTCGGTTTCACTTTAACTCTGTGCGTTCAAATCACTTTACAGTCTGATTAACAGCACCAGATGTTTCCCTTTTCCCTGCTGAGCTGGACGATCATGTAATGAAGCTGTAGTAACAGTCTGGATGATGATCTACTGACTTTTATACCACAGAAAATACAATACAACTCCAGTACACCGTCCACCTTTATTCCCCCAACTCTGAAATTTGTTAGGATTATCCACTATCAAGAGATGGAAGAGATTTGAGTTTACTGTGTTTTGGAAAAATGAAGTTGAAAGTATAGATGTGTTGCTTTGTACTGAAACTTGATGATTCCCTATGGATGACTTGATTATGACATATGAAGCCCAGTTTCAGTCTTGACTAATAATGCTCATAATCAAATGTTTCTTTGTGACACCAGAGAAGATAAATAAACACACCAGATTCAGTTAAGTGCAGCATGAACCTGCAGCATTCGATGTCTTCACATGGGTCCATATATTGCTGATGATGAGGATGACTATTGTCAAAGCTGTCCAATTAATGAGTTAGTTCAGTGTTTGTCAGGGTGTAGCTAATAATATTAATGATGGCTCTTTCAGTTTAAAGCCCCTACACACCCATTGTCCATCCGCATGTGTTTTCACTTATTTTACACGGTTAGACCTCTTCTCAGGACTGTGTGTGTATAGACTGTCCTTCCTTTATTGCACCTATTAGGATGGGACAACCTACACCTTTAGCATTTTCAGTGATAGTACATTTACTCAAGCACTGTACTTAAATACAGTTTTGAGGTACTTGTACTCCTCTCCACTACATTTTACTCCATTACATGTATGTAGTTACTAGTTACTTCACTAATAGACCCTTTTCACAGCAGACATTTGACTTGTCAAAGCAGGAAAAGCACAGGTGTAAGTAATAACAAACGTCCCAGTAAGCCATGTCATTGAGTGAGCATACACAATACCAGAGCCCTGGAACTGGCTCTCCTAAATGGAATGCAGCCATCATTAATGTTATTAAGATACAGTACACTTGTATTAGAAGTGAATACCTCGTGAGCTGTAGTCTGTGTAACAACAAACGAGCCATGTTGATTAAGTGACTTCATGCCGGCTGCAGGATATCAAAGTATCTCTGTCATTCAGAAATACACTGGTATGACTGAGACACTTTGATATCTGTTTCAACATATTTAAAGTGTTGTGAAGAGCGTCACAGAGCCTCTCTCTGTCTCTCACACACAGACACACACATAACAAGTGCGTAGTGCAGTTGAAACATGAGTTGTTATTGGCCAGCTGGTTGCTATGTGCTAGTTTTATTTTAATTACACCTACCTGGCGATTTATTTGCCAGGTAGGCAAATAAATAAGAGTTTTTTTTAATTTATCATGTTATTTTTTTCTGAACTTAACCAGCATGCAGCTGATTGTGAAAGACTTCATTTTGTAGCAGTTTCAGCAGTGTGTTGGGTAACATACACAACATGCTAAGCTTTTTTTGGATTTCGGAGAAGGGGTCGATGTAATTTTAAGAACGTTTTTTATGGAAAAACCAAAACCAACACAAATTACTATTCCAAGCAGCGTATTTTTAAATGCCTTAAACATATCTCTAAGGGATCTTTTTAAAACCTGCTGTGATGCCTGTTGGCTCATCAGTGCACCTCTCCGTGCTCTCAATCGCAATCGAAGTTTTGTACAAATTTATCAGCTCCATTTGGATTTATATACCGGGGGCGAGGGGGTCGTGTGAGTGATAAAATATCAGCCATGCTTCTTGGTAACCACTGCCATTGGATAAATTATGTGGGTGGTTTGTAACAGATGACACAGAGCTCTGCAGGTCAGATCAGTTACAGCAGGTTCAGTCTGCAGCTGACGGTACAGCAAAACACTGTGTGAGAATTTCCTTCTTACGTCTTCATCATATGAACTCTCTCTCTCTCTCTCTCTCTGTGTGTGTGTGTGTGTGTGTGTGGTGTGAATGCCAGAGATGACCCTCACAGCAGCCAGAATCATAAATCTTACCGCTGCAGATTAAACTGGACTGACTAGCAGGAAACTGGATGCTACGAATTACAAAGGATTCAGAATCAATTTATAGACCATGAAATCTCAGCAGCTGCTGATGTCAGCAAACACTGCACCAGGAAAGAGACTTTGATCATTTAGAAATTTTGGAACTGTGAAGTGGTCTGGTGTTATTACGATTTAAGGCCCGGTCACACCAGCATTTAAAACTGTGAAACTCTGCGGCAAAATCCATTAATTTCAATGGAATCGCTGTGATTAGTGGATTCAAAGTAAATCTGCAAGAATTTTTCACATCAAGTTCAACTTTGGGGAACTTTGACACGTGAATTTACACTGTTAAACAGCAAGCTGTCTTTACAGTGCTGAACTTTGAGGTAGCTATTGTGGCATTGTAGCTGTGGTACACCCACACAGGTGATGTCATTTATTTTGGATGGTTAGAGCTCTTCTCAGGAGTGTGTGGGTGTGTGCAGACTCTTCCTCACTCCCTTGTTAGCTTTGTTGCACCTGAACAAATTACACCTTCATCATTCTCATTGGTGCGTGAGGTCCAGTGACCTCACGTACTGCCCAGCATAGATCTGCACATCTTCAACCTGAGCAGAGGTCTTCATCAGCATAAGTACAGGTGTGCAGGGCCTTTAACCTCCTCTGTCGGAGAATAAACTGCTCCACAAAAGAAGGATGGTTTGTAGACAGTTTGAGACAGTAGTTGAATAATAAACTGTGTGAACATATTGTCCTGTTAGTGACCAAGCTAACTAGCTCACTAACTCTTTATTGAATGAAATGATTCATAATCTTGAGAATGATATGCCAATGGGGAGTAAACGTCCCAGTACAGTGAAAATATAAAGAAGCTTGGAGAGCCATTGTGATTGACTAGCGCTAGCCAGGCTGGCTTGAATGTTAGCGAATACATTAGCTTGCCAGCTATAGTAGTTTACCAACCAGCCCTGTAAGTAATCATACGTAACTAAGCTTACAAAACGCAAAGACGCACAGATTAATTTTGCTTTGCCACTTCCTGGTGCGACCAGACCATTAGTTAGATTTACACCAGTCAGCTGGTATCAGACTAAACTGGTCAGTTCCAGTTCCAGTGTCAGACAGGTTTAAACCAGTCGGATTCAGTTCTTGTATCAGACCAGTCTAAACCAGTCGGATTCAGTTCTTGTATCAGACCAGTCTAAACCAGTTGCTTCTGGTTCCAGTATCAGACTAAACTGGACAGTGCTAGTTCCATCTCACTGGTCTGCCGTTCCAGTATCAGACTGATCTAAACTGCTCAGCTTTATCATACTAGTCTGAATTGGTCAATTCCAGTTCCAATATCTGTTCCATTTTGAAACCTTTGTTACTTATTTCACTCTTCAGATTTACAGGCTGCAGATGGAAAAGCGTTAAACTGAGAGTGTTAGTTTGTTTACAGGTGGCGCCGCGTTTCACAGAACTTCTGACCAATCACCAACATCCTGAAATAAAACTGTCTTGTTGGCCGGTTTTCAGGCTGGTTTACAGACCGCTTCCACGCGAATGCAGTAGCAGATGTGTATCAGTATTTATAGCAGCTTCTTAGATCAGCAACTTACTGTAAGACAGAAGGGTTACTGTGTGTGTGTGTGTGTGTGTGTGTGTGTGTGTGTGCATGCGTGTGTGTTGTAACCAGATCTCAGAGGACAGAAGGACAGAATTAAGACGACCCTGTCACCACACTATTCATCACACACACACACATACTGAAAGATATCTCCAGTTCATACTGATCATACAGGAAACCATGTCCGACTGTATACTTAATATAACTCCATTTTCAGTACACTGTGGAAATGACTAAATCAAGTAGGCTACAGTTAAAAATACCAGCATGCAGACTAAAAATCACTGGAAGGCTCCAACAGTCATTCAGGAAGTTCAAGGGATCCTTGATGTGGTTTTAGTCGTCCTTGGGCAGATTCCAGGGTTCCTTAAGGAAGCTCTATTGGTCTTTGAGGTGGTCTCCATGAAGAGATTGTAAGAGTTAGATTAATCCACAATCTAACACTCAACATGAAAGAGGTACTCTCTGAAAAAAGTGTCAGATGCTGGTGAGATGACTCGAGAGACAAGGGAGCGTCAAGGGAGTGTCATGGTGAAATTTTAAGGAGTTCTTGATAAAGCGCCCAGGTTACTAGAGGGAGCTCCAGTGGTTCTCTTGGATGTTTAAGGCGTTCTTGCAGTGGTTTGTGTGAGTGGTCTTTCATGAGGTATGGGTTTTAAGGTGATTCAAATGATCGTTGAGGTGGCTTCAGTGGTCCTTGATGAGGTTCAATGGGTTCTTGTGTTGTGTGAGTGGTCCTTCACGAGACTCTCTGGGTTTTTAAGGTGATTCAAATGATCCTTGAGGTGGTTTCAGTGGTCTTTCAGGAGGTTGCAGGGGTTTCTCTGTCCCACAATGTGATGCTTAATGTGGAGGACATACTCACAAGTTGATAAAAGTGGAAAAAATGTCAGCTGGTGGTGGTGTACTTCAGTTAGTCTTCAGTTAGTCGTGCTCCTGATCACCTCCACCTCCACCACCTCCTGAGTCAGCAGGGAAGCATCCCACCTGATCACAAACCACTGGTCAAACATTGTCATGATGTTATGAAGTGCTGCTGACCAATCACAGCCAGTTAAACAAGTCTTTTTTTTTTTAGCTTTTGAGCAAACTGCAGTCTATTATGTAAACTAGTTTGTTCGAATTTCTCCTAAATCAGTTTGGAGACTTTCCCCAAATTCCTGAAACTGTTACCCACAGTGGGTAGAGGGTCAGATAGCCTACCCCCTTTTGAAAACCCTATATACGATAAAGTATACATTATGTACTAATGCTGACAGTGCACTCATTTTGGCAGTTAGTGTACCGAAAATTAATGTTCTGTACTGTTTTGTACTGATATGATACAAACTGTCAATCAAACTCACTTTGGAAACTACCCCTATATACTGCTAATAAAAACTGACATAGTAGGTTGATGAATACTTTTCTGGAGTTCAGATTCATCATTACTAGGATTACATCTTCAATGTGACTGTATTATCGAAGGTGAAGCTTTTATTTTGGCAGGTCCACCAAGCTGCCACATTACACCATCTTTAAAAATAGAAGCTAATCTGTATTTACTATCATAAATAATCTCCCAGCTGATAAGAGCTGATCCAGACAGTGATCTGAGCTGTTGTGTGTCCAGCTACATGTATTTGATTACAGCACTGTGTTGTGTCATGCTGTTCTGAACTTAATAATGAGCTGTAGTGATAAATACAGACACTGACTCACAGCTCTGCTATATGAGGATAAACTCAGAGTGCAGCAGCATAGCACACAGCTAATCCACAGCTATCTTAATGTCAGTCTGAAAACACACACACACACACACACACAGCTGGCCGGGCCTAGCCTGGCCTGGTCTGGTCTGGATTAGAAATCCTCATCTGCAGGGGTTAGAACTGGATTTAAGGGGTTACAGTGCATTTAGAATGGGTTAGAATTGGTTATAAGGCATTGAGAGTGGGTTAGGATGGTTATAATGGCTCATAACATGTCTTAAAATGGGTTATATTGCATTTGATAATACTTTTTGGAATGGGTTATATTGTATTTAAAATATAATAGTTAAGTAAGAATCTGAATGGGTTTGGAGGCATTTAGAATGGGTTACAGTGGGTGCTAGTGCATTTAGAATAGGTTGTAAGGAATTTACAATGGTTTAGAATTTGTTAAAAGATATTTACAATGGGTTATTGTGCATTAAGAGTGAGTTATAATGGGTTATAGTTCATTTACAATGGATTGCAATGGGTTATAGTTCATTTACAATGGATTGCAATGGGTTATAGTGCATTTAGAATGATTACAATGGCCTTTAGCGCAATTAAAATGGGTTAGAATGAGTTATAGTGCAATGGGAATAAATTATAACGCATTTAGAATGGATTAGAATGGTTTATAGTGCTTTCAGAATGAGTTGGGATGGGTTATAGTGTGTTTAAAATGGGTTATAATGCATTTAGAATGGGTTATAGTGCTTTAATAATGGGTTAGAATGGGTTATGGTGCGTTTAGAATGGGTTAGAATGAATTATAAAGCATTTAGAAGAGGTTACACTGGTTTATAGTGTATTTAAAATGGTAAAGAATCGGTTTATCTAAGTTAAATTGGACAGATGGACAACAGCGATAAGACCAAAACTTCTCCTCTTCATGCTCTTGTTCTTCTTCTTCCTCCTCCTCCCCCGTCAGGGCTGATTCAGTTGCTATCAGTGTTTCCACCCACACTCTGTTACGAAATAATTCACTGCAGGGCTTCTACAAGCTGTGACTATGCCCGTACACGGATAGAAGATACATATATAACTGGGAACACACACAGCTGGAAGCAGGTTTAAACTTGGATTAGGACTTCAGAGGCATCGCTACTTTTTCTCAAATGGCCCACCGCACACATGAATGATACAAAAATAATGTGTTGATACGGTGGCTTTTAAATGTGTATTGTACATAATGGTTCCGCTTGTGATAATTCTGTCCTTTTTTAATAACACTCAAGACAGTTTCACAGCCTGTTTGTTTCGTAATAGTCGTGTATGGCGTGATGTGTATGCCCCTTGGTTTGGTCACCTTGGGTCCCACCATAGGTGCTTGTATTTATCTACTCTCTGCCTCTTTAAATGGAGATGAAGGAGAGTTGAGATGCACAGAGCAACTCTTACTGGCCCTGTGGCAACTGGACACATGGGCTCATTATGTTAGCCTCATTCACCTTCTCTCTCTCTCTTTTGCTCTCTGTATTATCACCTCTCTCTGCCTCCAGCAGCTGCAGCTCCATATGTTCTTCATGTTGTTACTGTAAATGCTCGGGTCTCTAGGTTGAAATGACATATATATGGTAGTGAGATGGATTTCCTGCACTTGTTCTTCTGAGGCTTTGCCAAGAAGCTCAACATACATTTACTGACCTGTTTACATTAATCAAATAGTTACTGGTTTATCTGAAAACTGAATGTATTAGTCCCATTTGCGACCTCAGCACCTCTGTACGTTCCTACTTAAACCTTAGAGGAATCATCAAAATGTTATTTTTTACGTTATCCGGCAGCGGTTTGTGTCTTCAAAGGTATTTTCATGAACATTTCCACAGACTGAGCCGACATAACGTACGCTCCATAGAAGAAGAAGATGAGAGCAGAGTGGTGCAGTCTGTAGAAATGTTATATTTAAACATTGGTTTCGCCCTGGGCAATTTTTTTTTAAAATTTAAAGTACACATCTGTGAGATCACAGTGTTTTTTGATATTCACAGAAGGCTCCAGCATCTGTCTGTCAGAAAGACACAAACGAGGAAATGGGAATGAGAAACAGAACAGAAGGGGCGGGGCTTCTGAAGCTAGCATGGAAGAGGGGTGCAGTTTTTTCTGAAGTTTTGCTATGAGCTCTATACATTTTCCAAAACCAGCTGCCGCGTCTTCTTTGTTTGACGTTGAACGGACCGCCAATCACCTCCAGTGACGCCCCAGGAGCTGAAGAGCACTCAAATCAATATTCAAACTCTCTGTCTTTCTTTTTATCAGGAGGTGGGTGTGGTGCAGTGGGCGGGACGTTGCCTGGGCTGATAGGAGCCACTGGTCCCTCCGTGATGATGAAACCGTTCCTGTCGTTCCCTGTCGAGACGACGTCACCAGTCGGACTTTTCCCGAACTTCAACACGGTATGACTGTGTGTGTGTGTGTGTGTGTGTGAGGGACAGTAACAGTGACAGGGTTGTTGTAGCTGCAGGCAGCACAGGCTGACTGCGATGAAGAGACCTGTCACTCTGTCAGCATCACTCTGTCATCACTGTCGTCACTGACCTCTGACCTCTGTGTGTCTCCTGCAGATGGACCCGGTGCAGAAGGCCGTCATCAACCACACCTTTGGTGTAACCTTGGTACCCAAGAAGAAACAGGTCATCTCATGTAACGTCTGCCAGCTGAGGTTCAACTCTGATGTAGGTGTCTATGCTAGTGTTTCTGTGTGTGTGTGTGTGTGTGTGTGTGTGTGTGTGTGTGTGCGTGTGTGTAACTTGTAGATCTGATTCTTCATACTCAATCTAGCTTACAAATGCTAGCTTATTAGCAACTAAAGTCTGTGGTTTAGGGTTTGGGAAAATAATTAAAATGGTTTTGAACAGTGAGAATATAATTTAGCACACAGTAAAATGAACACTTAGTTTGCTAGCTAATATTAGCATAGCTTGCCCTAATTGTTGACAATTGTCCTGCCAGAATCTCACAATTGTTTTAATGATTTTTGATGCTTAAAATGAACAGAATTTGCAGTGTATTTTTCTCACTTCTTTCAATTTTGCTGGAGCTAGACCAGCAGTTCACATCTACAACCAGTTGTTGCTAAGCTAGGCTAAATACACTCTGGGGTACCTCTAGATGCACAGAGATTAAACTGGCTGAAGTTGATGTTTGATTGTTCCTTTAAAGACAGTTTTGTCTGCAGAGAACTACTAAGGAAAATATTTTCTTGTGATGTTTAATGCAGGTGAGACTGTGTGATACTTTGTGAAGCTTGATAGTTTTGTGTAGTAGTTTTTCTGTCAGTTGTTACTACAAAACACCAGGTGTGTATAATCAGATGTAACCCCTACCTCTCTATATTAACACAGTGCAATGTAAATGACACTCAGCTCATTTACATAATGGCCGCTGAGAGTTAACGAGCTGCCTCGTTAGTGAACTGCCAATCAAACATGACTAATGTATGAGCTGTTAAAATTATTTATGAGTGAACATGAAAACATGAATCACTGCTGAGGAGGAGAGGAGTAAAAGAGGGCAGCAATAACTTTGTTTAATAAGCTGAGTAAAAGCTGAGTCATAGAGCTTCCAGACAGTCATATGAGGACACTGTTGACCTGGAGGTTTGTTAGTGTACAGACACACTGTTACTCTGGGCTTGTTACACTGTGTGGTGACACCTAACATGAACAAGTTGTACAGTGTAGAGATAATCTGTTTATCCACATTTCAAGGCCATATACATCCCAACACAGGGGCTCTCAAACGCCTGTGGTTGACCTAAGACTCCACCTCCACCTGGTATTAGGATGTCATCTGTGTCTGGATATCTGATCTGGATCAGGAAAAACACGTGAATGCACACAGATTATTGCAACCCATCCTCAGCTGTGCTTTGTGTTAAGTGCTAATTAGCAAATGATAGCATGCTAACTAAATTAAGTGGATGGAGAACCTTGTAAATATTACCTGCTTAGCATCAGCATGTTAGCATTGTCACTGTAAGCATGTTAGCATACTGCCATTAGTATTCAGTTCAAAGTACAGTCTCACAGAGCCACCAGCATGGCTGCACTGTAGACTCTTAGTCTTGTTTATACAGCAGAGATTACAGCTAAAAGTTGGAGAGAAACAGTAGAAGCGAGGGTGGATATCATTGATATTGACTACTATGATGTATAATATGCACACTGCTGTAGATTTTTTGTAAGCTAAAAATTAGTTTAACTTTGTTGGTAAATTGATAGGAATACAAATTTTTGAATCCTTAAAGGGGAACTCCACCAATGTATACACAGCAAAGTCTGTTTACAGGTCATGCGGAGTACTAAAAAAGTTGTATAAAGCCTTTTGTGGCTCCAGAGGGAGCTGTGCATAACTGATAAATTAACTCAAGTGATTCAGCTGGGGCTGAAGACTACAAGTTTAAAAATGAAAAAAAAAATGAGTGTGGAGTTAGAAAGAAGTGAGCTTACCAGATGTCTGTAGCCCGCTCCTCATCTCTGCTTGAGGCTAGCAGCTTGAGGCTACATTAGCTGCTACTAGCATAACACACTTGAATCTCTGACTGAACTGTTTGTGGTCAGGTTGCATTGTGGGTAATGTAGACGCCAGCTTTTGACAAGGAAGAAGAATGCGAGGAATAAAAAAGACGATATCTCTCGATCTGCTGCACTGATTTTGATTGTGAGTCTGACAGTGTTATAGGAGTACAATGCTAAATCTGTGGCATACTCTTTTAACAACATGGATAGTAAAGCCCAGGGTCATGTTGCAGACCAGGTGAAAGAAACCCTCAATGAGAGACTGTACCCAGAAGCCAGTGGAAGAATGGCTAGACAGGAAGTGACATCAGGACTTCAGTTGTATATCCAGACGACAGAAACAAACCATAAATAGATAAATAAAACTTCTCTGTCTCTCTGTATGTCTCTCGCTCAGTCTCAGGCAGAGGCTCATTATAGAGGCAGTCGTCACGCCAAGAAGGTCAAGTCTCAGGAGAACAAGGCCAAGGCCAAGCTGTCAATCACTGGAGAGACCAATGGGAGCTGTACAAGTCCTGCTGGCCCCGCCCCTCCTGTCTCAGCTACCAGTGGCACCAATCAGCACGCAGGTTGATTTTCTCTGCTAATAACACTGATCTGAATACTATTAAGGTTTCTGATGATGTTTTTATATCACGGGGTGTTTTTCATTTCTTCCTCCTCTTTTTCCTTCTCCTCTTCTTCTTCCTCTCATCCGTCCTTCCCTCCAGAGATCTTATCTAGCCTCACCGACTCCTCCTCTCCTCTCAAACCCTTCCTGCTCCCCTCCTCCTCCCCTCTCTCCTCCTCCTCCCCCTCCTCTAGCAGAGCAAGCAGTGAGCCTCCTCCCTCCAGTCCTCCCTCCGCTCTCCCCGCCCCGGGCCTCTTCTCCTCTCCTTCCTCCTCTTCCTCTTCTTCCAAAGCCTCTCCGCCTCCCCCTCCTCCAGCTCCCGTGTCCTCCTCCTCGTCCTCTGCTCCTCCTCCACCTCCTCCTCCTCCTTCCCAGGCCTCCTCCCAGGATGCTCCTCTCTCAGTGGAGTCGGAGGAGGAGAAGGCGAAGAAGCTGCTGTACTGCTCTCTGTGTAAAGTCGCCGTGAACTCTCTGTCTCAGCTGGAGGCTCATAACGCAGGTGAGGAGGGACGAGATGATGTGTGGAAAGACACCTGGGTCACTCCAAATGATTGATAATGTTGCGTTCAAGAATGCTCCAACATCCAAGAACAAACCCAGAAGACAAACAATAATCAAACACGGAGATCAACAAAGTTTCTTGCGGTACCACATGTTGATGATTACCACACGATTATTTGTCTTCAGCAAGTTTCATGTCTTTGCAGGTTGGTTTGCCTGGAAGGAAGGAAATCAATCTTAAAACTGATTGATGATTTGAAAAATGAGCAGCAAGAGTTGAAAGTATACAGGCTTTGTGAAGGGGATGAAAAACAACATCATCAGTATGTCTTTATAGCTGCAGCACTGTGGACCACCCACACTGGCAGATATATTTATCGTTATGTCTCTTTTTTCATAGAAGCTGGTTTCTGTGTGTCTTCTGTTTGCAGGTTCAAAGCACAAGACGATGCTGGAGGCTCGGAGCGGCGCCGGGCCAATCAAGGCCTACCCTCGACCCGGAGCCAAGCTGAAGAACGGCAGCAGCTCCGGAGTGAAGGGCTCCGGCCTGCAGAACAAAACCTTCCACTGCCAGATCTGTGATGTCCATGTCAACTCTGAGATCCAGCTCAAACAGGTAGAAACACAGCGGGCACATACAGAATAATAACATTATTTTAAAATCACTCTTCCAAAGTCAAACAAACAATCTCCTGGTAAAGCAGCTTGTTGTGTCTAAACTCCCTAGTTACACCTGAGAGCAGAAACATTAAAACTTTCACTTAAAATGCAGCTTTTAATTACTATGATGAGTGATGAATGTGCTTGTGCCTATATATGCCTGGCGAAGATCTCTGTTAGATTGAAACGTTGCTCTGTTAAATTAAATTTGCTGGGAGTTATCAGAACAGTGTGCAGATCTTTTGTCTGACTTTTCTCCTCAGGCTAGGACATGCGCATATTTTGCTGCTCAGTTTTTTCTGCAAGTGAAGATTGTTTGTTCTATTATTGTTTTAATATTGTAAGTTTGTTTTGGTCTGAAAGTGAGCTGGATTCTTGGTATTTCAGTTTGATTTTGGCAGAAAACTCGGTTCTTCTGTCTTGGCAGGAAGTGTTGTCTCTGTCTCTACCTCTTCCTGCCTTTAAGTTAATTTCCAAAACACAGCCAGACGAGTCGCAGGCTGCTCTGTCCTCAGCTTTGTTGTCGGTGTGACAGTTTGTTGTTGTTGTTGTTGCAGCACATCTCCAGCAGGAGGCACAAAGACAGAGTGGCAGGAAAACCCAGCAAACCCAAATACAGCCCTTATAACAAACAGCAGCGCAGCTCACTCACTGTAAGTGTCTCTCTACCACTCTCTCTCACATTCAAATTCCAATTAGCTTTATTGGCATGAACCATAAATAAGTGCAGTATTGTGCAGATCAATAAATGCATAAATACAATAGATAAATGCTAATATAAATCAATAATGGGGGACTATAAAAACATGTATACATTTATTGACTTGGTTATTTATTGATTTTTTCCACTATGTTTTTATTTTTTATCTCTCCTCTCGTTGTTTCCTCTCCTCTCTTCATTTCCTTGTTTCCTCTACTCTTCTCTCCTTGTTTCCTTTTTTCCTTCCTCTCCTTTCCTCTCCTGTTTCCTTTCCTCTCCCCCCTTCTCTTCTCTCCTTGTTTCCTCTTCTTGTCCCCTCTCCTCTTGTCTCCTTTCCTCTCCTCTCCCTGTTTCCTTTCCTTGTCTCCTCTCTTTGTTTCCTCTTCTTGTCTCCTCTCCTCTTTTTTCCTCTCCTGTTTCCTCACCTCCTTGTTTCCTCCTCTCCTCTCCTCTTCTACTGTGAAGGAGTTGGTGAAGCCCTCCCTCTCTCCCTCCTTCCTCTCCACTCCCTTCGCTCCTCCACCCTCCTCCCTCACCTCCTCCATCTCGCTCCCTCCCACTTCTCTCTCCTCCTCCCCCCTCCTCACTCCCACCTCCTCACCCCTCACCCCCACTATCTCTCTCCACCCTCGCCCTCCGGCCTCCTCGTCCCTCTTCACTGCCCTTCTGCGTCCGGCTCCTGGACCAATCAGAACAAGCACAGGATCGATTCTCTTCACACCCTACTGACGGCAGCGTCGTCGGTGGGGGAGTCGAACCGGCGACCTTTGACCTCTACTCTCCAGTTTGTTGGAGCTGCAGGGGCAGAAGAGTCCAGAGGAGACATCTGCTCTGCCATCATGGCTGCAGGGATTCAAACCTGCAACCTTCTCACCTGACTGAGGCTTCAGAAAGAGACATGAGAGGACAGAACCTCCTCCTCCTCCTCCTGTCTGGATCTCCTTCTCGGGTCCGAAAGGAATTTATCCAAATCAGAAAAGGACTTGTTGCTTTAAATAAACCACAGACCTGAAGCCGAGCAGAACAGAGGCTGAAAGGTTCCCACGCATCCTGGAAAACTTGGGATTTTTTTAATGCATTCAAGGATTTCTGGTCATGGGAAAGTCCTAGAAAGCAATAAGTGGTCCTGGAGAAAATCAGTATGAAGCTTTTTTGTCGTCCCCATTTGTCATTTTGATGCTCCAGATTCAGCTGATTCAAAACATCGAACTCGAAGAAAAATAAGTAAAACATTCAACTTGTGCATGAAAACATAGAGAATATTTATATTTTTCTTTCTTTGACCTTTTTACCAAAGTACCTCGTCTTTTTTGACAATTGACTCTTTGTGGCAGCCTGAATCTACTGAAAATAAAGCTGGAGTTTGTTTTTAATATATTTTGTTTGATTGAGATAACAAGAACCAGAACCAGGACTCGTGAGGAACCAGAATCGACAAGCAGAATCTAAAAATATCTCAACAATACCCGAACCTGCTCCTGGTTAAAATGCACACAAATTAGCACGACGAACTAACGCACTGGTGCCAGTAAATTGCTGCATTTAGATTTTCAGGCTAAAGATGCAGCTTGTGTTGAGACCAGACACAAAGGTGGACAAGAAAGTCTGGACTCAGAAACCTGATTTAGGTCGGGTTGGGTCGGTTCCTTAGAGTTTGGAGGGGTGAGGTTCTGTCCGAACAAATCTCCTCTGAACACAGAAGCTCTTCTTCCTCCTGCTGGAGGAACTAACCAGCAGAAACCTGATGTCAGAGAGCTCAGCAGACGTCCTCCATCATGAACGAATACTGCAGATGTCTTCATGTCATATCAGCACTGGACTCCCTCAGACGTCGCTGCGCTCAGGTTCGACTCGTTCCTAACATACAGCAAACAAACTGCGAGGTGGAGAAAGAGAAACTAAAAGACAAGGCTGGCAGTATTCTATATATTTCTTATTGTCAACAAATACCATAAAAAGACCAGAACCAACTATGTGTGAGTCCGTCTCTCAGTACTTTCTGATTTCCTTCCCCCGTCTGCGGCTCTCAGCTTCAAACCCATTGTTTCTACTTAAGAATGGCTCCTGGTTTCATTTTTTAAAAAGTCTCAGTAATTTAATAAAACAGCTGAACACTGTAGTTTTTAGCAAACGTTACTCAAACAGGAGGAAATAGTGCATTTGTTGGGCACTATTTATAACAATTTGGATAAACTGTTGGTTTGTTTTCAACCTGTCTGACTTCTTAAGTGACGTCACCGTGTTCACAGATCTCAGCTATTAACTCCTTGAGTACAATGTTATTATTAGAGATAGAAATGACGGACAAAGCTATGAAATTATAGGAAAGAGATTATAGAAATATCAGGGTCATGAGTCCAGACTGCTCCACATCAACCCCACTCACCTCTGAAAGTTTTGGAAATAGAAACCATATGATTGAAATAATTTTTCAATCATACCTTCTGTGTTATCTCCCTACATTCTGGTCTCCATGTTGTTTCTATACACTGTCAGCCGGGTATGCAATTCAGGTGGACACTAAATCCCTTTACATGTAAATTTTAGTATATTTAGATTTTTAAAAAATCCAAAATCAGCTTTAAAAAACCTAAAATGTGTAATATGTCTGTAGTTGATTGCATGAAACACCCCAAAAAACCCAAAATATTACCAAGGACATCACCTCTGTGTCCTCAATGGTGGCTATATCTGTGCCAAGGTGGAATAAACCAGAATTATCCTTTAATGGAAACGTATTTTTAACTGTCCTGCAGCGATAGCAGCCTAAACTAGCTAAACTTTCTAGGTCTGCTCCTTTTGGTAACCCTAAACAATAAACAGAAAGTCACATGCGGATGGTTAATTCAGGACAGTGTGTTGCTCGTTCTCGCCTCCTGCTGACTCCGCTTTGCTGTAAGTTTGGAACCAGAGTTTGAACTGAAGTACGAGGACATGAACGCCTCCTCCTTGAATCTGATGTCCACACTTCTGCCTGTACCCGTCGTCGTCTCTGTGTTACAGACTCGCTCTGCTCTCTGGACCGGGCTACTTCCTGGTTTTACAGTGAAAAAGGCCTTTTGTCCTGACTGTTGCCTGACCAGAACTTTCTGGAGTTTAAAGCATCTGTAAACTGAAACTTTTTATCACAAAGAGTCAGAGGAACTTTTTAAGACTTCTAACACATCACTGGAACGTTTCTCAACCTGCAACAGCAAAGGAACGTTTTTCCGTAAATAAGCTTATTCACTTTCCATGAGAAAAGAAAATATTAACGTGTCTGATGGCTTTTTCCGTGCTCTAATAATTTATTTTACAGTGTGTGTTGTAAATATTTACCCAAAGCTTTTCATGACTTTCAAACAACCACATGATTTGCCCGTCCATCCAACACGGGGCACTAGCAGGACTTTTCGACTGTTGGTCAAACGTCAGCAGACTTCCATGTAACAAAATTAAAACGATCAGGTGGTTGTTTGACAGTCGTGAACGGGCTTCACAGAACTAGGAGAAACCATAGAAAACACCAGCAAAAGGTCCTCACATTCATTCCTCACATAGGGAAAGGTGAGGCGATGTCTCGTCCGCTCAGTTTGTTTATCTTCAGATTCTGAAGGCTCTTCTCTGATTGGCTATCAGAAATGTCAATAACTTACCTGCGGGAGAGTCATTTGTTTGGCTCTGCGATCATTAAGTTTAAAAGCATCTTAGGAAATGAAGCAATGAGAGATGTGATTGAGAGTCTTAAGGATAGGTTCACATTTTACTTACAGCCAGTATGGACAAGAGGAACAATGACAGTGACCAATTAACATATGGGCATGTGAGTGTTGTATATTAAGACTTAATGCAAACCTATCCTGTAGTGGGGAAAAATACTTTTTTTCCCCTTGTTATTTGCCTTATTTTGTTTGTGAAGGACTTTTTAAAAATCTACAAATAAATGTCAGTGATTCCACAGCTGCTGTTCTTGTAAATACACAAACACATTTATAAGCCTTTATTTAATAAATAAGATACAATTTATTTATTTGTCTTATGAACCGCCTGCAAAACATTTACAGATGGAGTGCACACAAGATATTGATATTGATTTTCAAGCAATAATCCCTGAGATAAATGTCGTTTGGTATTTCTTACTACACAGTCTCCATCTAGACATTTTGAAACTAGTCTCACTTTTCACCGTTTCAGAAACGAGCGCTAAAGAACGTCACGCCAAAGCCATGTCGATGAACAGACACTTGCTCTTGAACACAGTGAGGTGTGGACCAGACCTTAAAAGACTGGATCAGGAAAGAAATATTGATAATAAAAGCAGAAATACTCAGTAAATCTCTCAATTGGCTGATATCATCATCCATTAATGACAGCGTTTTTCTTTTAATGGCGGTTATTTTCTATGGTTTCAAATGGTCAGTATTTTCCTGTCTGTCTTCCTGCCTCCTCCTGAATAACTTGAAGCATCTCAGTCTTCCAATAATGAACAAACAGGTTTAATGACATTATGTGTGTGTGTGTGTGTGTGTGTGTTTATCTATGCAGTATTTGGTCTCACGGTGCAGTAACTCTTATCTCATCAACATGCAACTGTAAAAAGAAGACAACGTGTCAAATCCGTGTTGATGATGCTGATTAACCTCCACTACAGCTGTTTGACGGCAGCTCGTCTCCTCGACCGAACTTCCTCCTCTGTCTGATGATGTCATCATGATGCAATAATGTACAGATCAGCCTGCTGCTTTTCTATTCGCTACGCTTCCTTATCAGCAATACTGAGGCCCCAGAGTCTTGATGCTAGTCCGAGTCCTGATACTGGGGCCGAGTTGCAATACTGGGTTGAAGCAAACAGGGATGCACTGTTTAAACTGAAGCGTCGTTTCTAGTTGATGATACAAACTTGGCATTTTTGTTCAAACTGAGATTGTGAGTGTGTGTGTATTCTCTCCGTGCTTGGAATGAACCTCTACCACGTGATTTCACTTTGCTTCCAAAATAAAAGCTCATTTTCCCAATCAATAACCCAGAGGACATGCGAACTGCTAATAAACAAATGATTGAAGTGTTTAAAGGAGCAGTTCACCCAAACTGCTGCACACAGGGCTCCACTCTGAACCAGACAGGACTTGTTTTTAACACATCTGATACGTGGTTTAGCTGGAAAGTTATTTACGCCAGCGGGTAATAAATTAGAATTTTACTTAAAAAATTTTAACCATTCCAACTTTCCCGAGATTATCCTGACTCGAGAGAGGGGAACTGCTTAAACTGAATCATCAAGATGCTGATAAAACAAGAAACAGATCAGAGTTGCTAATAGTAACACTTCCTGCTTCGGAGAACCTCCGTCCACTTCTTCATGTACAGTATTTATTCTCTGAGCTTGTTTTTTTTTTTTTTTATGATGATGATGCAAATATGCAAACGCAAACTTGAGATTATGTAACATTTCTCTCTTTTCTCATTTTATTTCTGTAAATTTGTTTTATTTGTTTTCATTAAAAACTGCTGAACGTCCTTCATCTGTCCTGCATTCATTTTTAAAATAAAGATTTTAGCTGATTTGATTTTGATACAGCTCTGAGGCCTTAATGCTTTCTGATTGACTGAAAAACTGTCGAGTACTGTAAGCTAGCACTGAATGCTTTGTCGGATTCTTAGTCTCGTTTACTTCACGATCAGATTGACCAGATTGATTTAAGTCATCAACAAGAACTCATTAATAACTTGACATTACTTTTGGAGAAAACGCCTTAAGCCGTCCCTGAATTTATACTACTTAGTTTCTTATACAACAATAATTAACGGAGATATTTATTCATTTATCTTGCTCTGCGCTTTTTTGCTCATGTAATCTCAACACATCTAATGAGACTCATGTAACCGTCAAAGTCTCTCATGTAACTCAGCAAGCGAAAGGGTCTCGTGATCCAGAGTCTCTTGGGAGCTAAAATGATTCTTCTGTGACCAAGGTCAAGGTCAAGGTTTCTTTATTAGTACCCAAGGGTAAATTTGTTGTGCAGACATGAGTTTCAGCAATCCAGAGTAAAAAACAAGACATTACAGTGGCACAGAATCACAAGACAACAATACTTAAAAATATAAAAACTCCTAACAACTCCTAAGAAGGTCATAACTAGTCTTTGGGATCTTAACAACTCTCATGTGACCTTAAAGTCTCTCATGTGACCCCAAAGATTCCTATGTCACCACATTAACTCCCACCTCATGTCCACTAGGGGGCATTTAACCCCCTTAAAGTGTGGAGCTTTAATATGAAGAGCTGCAGAAACTGAAACATCTGCTTAAAAACATCCAACTAGCTACATAAATTGCAACTTCTGACCTTTTCCCCCTAAACGTAAAGTATTCCCTGACATTTTTAACGACTGACACAGTAACTTTTTCACTAAACCACACCTTGAAAACATGTTGCACACACGGCCTTGAAAGGATCACACAGTGAGCGCTGACGGGAATCTGCTCGCTCTCATCCTCCTCCGTCTTTTATTAATTCTGTATCTGCAGACTTTGTTTCCAATAAGAACTCTGCTTGTGACAGAGCCCGACACAGGTCGGGACAGTCTTTTGTTGTTGTTAGTTTTGGTCTTAATGTCATTTCAGGACATGAGACATCAGATTGAATGTTTATTTAAGCTGCACCCAAGAAACTCAAAGTGAGCTTTTCCATTTTGGTAGTTTTGACCACCATAAGTCTTTGAACGCAGCTTCAAGATCATCCAAAGAGAAAGAAAAACACTGACCTGTGTAGCGGTATTAGTCTCACACAGCAGCACCAAATACATGGGCCTTAATACAAATGGATACAAATTGAAGTAGAGAGATGACACTCAACTTCAGCTATCATAAATAATCAATATTTATATTAAATAACAGAATTTAACGAACATTAAAAGGGGAAAAGATAGCCAATTAATTAATTCAGTCTCAGTCTAAAGGTTGCTGCAGAGTGACCTTAATACTTAAAACAAAAAACACATAGTAATCAAATTCTTTATAAATGAAAGGTTTATTAAACTACTAACTACACACACAACTATAGCTACTAGACATACAAATAAATGAATAAATGCAACCACAAATACAGCGATGAACAATTAATAAATGTATGACTGAAATTATGAATACAACGACAGACAATAAATGCATGAAAAGAGGATCATTTTATACCGGATGACGCAGTGAATGATCATCTTGAAAGCTGTGTTAACTTTCATAAACACAGGAAACCACTAAGTTTTATAAAACTTATTGACCAGTGAAATCACCTCACTGCATCGTTCAGCAGCTGAGGGGTTATTAGGAAGCAGATTGAAATAATTTACGATTCTTTATCATGATTATACTGAAGGGAGATCCTAAGAGTAAGAGAAGAGTGTAAGAGATCAACAAGAGGGACAAGAGAGGTCTTTAGGTTTCTTCTTGTCTTGTAGTCTTCTGTAAAAGGGGCGCTGAGGTCAACAGCGTGAAACTTCACACCACCCACTCTAGATCTATTCTGTCTCAACTATTTTCTTTGTTCCAATTTCTTTTCTGAAGAATTAATTTAGGTAATAAAGTTTATCACATGTCTGATGCTTCCATATTTAATAGTGTGGCGTTCAGTCACAGACAGTGTTAAACCAGGTTTAAAGGGCAATTATACACAACATGTTATTATAACAACACACAAACATATTTACCATATATGTCTGTAGATATATGCATATGTGTATCTATATGCACAGCAAACTAATGAGTGAATCACAGTAAACTCAATATAAACCAGGGTTCCTTTGATTTCAGAGATGTCTCTGTTTGTCTCCTAAGAGGAAAGGAAAACAAGCACATGTTGTGTGTGTGTCTGTCTGTCTGTGTGTGTGTGTGTCGCAATCTATATATGTATATCCACATACATGTATCTCCATGGTTACAGCAAATGAGATAAGTAAAGTAGAATCAGTACAGGTCGTCTTGCTCTGATCTCTGCTACAGGAATGAAGAAGAGGAGGGGTGAGACGCAGGAGAAGGGCTAACCCCCACACAGACACATCGGCACTCAGAGATCGTATCAGGCATTTCAACTTAAATCCTATTTCATTACAAGCTATGATCAATTTATTTGTTATGTAAAGGCATATTCACATTTCCTGTTTCATTAGCTATTAAACAAAACCAGACATCCCATCTTTGTCTTTATCTGGATTAGTGGATAGGTGTAAACCATTCCTGTTGGTTCCATTTCCATTTTACCTGCATCAGAGGGTTAGGCTCCTTATCATGCTACACCTGAACAAACAGGTACCACTGAGTTCATCAGACAGGCAGAGAGGCAGAGAGAGAACCGGACTAGACTGGAAGCCTTTAACCGGTTTGATCATTTGCCGCGCACTCTGCATCTCCTGCCCTGTGGCAATAAATGATCGGGCCAGTTAAAAGGTGACGAGGCATCTTCACTTCAGCGTCGTCCAGCTCGTTGCGCCTATCATGACAACACCTCACACTCATGCAGTCATCAGACACACGATGACCGACTTTCTGTGAGTTTACATGCAAGAAACCAGATTATTGTGAGAAGTCAAAAGTCGGGGGAACATGTTAGTGGTGATGATGATGTCACTGGTTATTGATTTATGAGGGTATTTTCCTGTGAAAGACCAAATGTCACCGATAACGTGATTATATAATGTAGCTTTAGTTCCCAATTTGTGTGTTTTCAGCAGGGACTTAGCAGAACACACCTCTATGTGGAGGAATGGAGAGTAAGGTGGAAGGAAAAGTGACACCATCCTGGGCTGTAAACCACTCGCCACATCGTCCCACACAGTTACAAAATGTTTTGGATTCTGCCTCACTTGCCTCCTTTTTCCTAGAGGTCATCAAGGAATGAAAATAAGCGCCCAATGTCATATGTCCCAATTAGGAGTTTATGCATTTATATATTTTTTATTTCTTTTTTGCCATGTTAGGATTGGAAACGCGTGCAAAATGGAGTG
Source organism: Macquaria ambigua (assembly GCA_008360985.2). Lineage (NCBI taxonomy): Eukaryota > Metazoa > Chordata > Actinopteri > Centrarchiformes > Percichthyidae > Macquaria > Macquaria ambigua. The sequence goes on along the minus strand of VMKM01002193.1, from coordinate 28,869 downwards.
TAAATACACAGAGATTTTGGTGGTGGTTGAGTTTGACTGAGAAAACAGTTCATGACATTTGAAAGACGTTTATGTTTATGTTAATTTTTATTTAAAAAGGGACAATGCACATTCACTGACATGTGCACATAGGTCCATCATGTAAATGTGCCAGATTTAGCCATACAGACTAATTTTCACCTGCAGTCCCTGGCAGGTTGATGGCATTAAAATAAAACATACAAACAAGTACAAGTACATAAGCACACACAACATGTTTGATTGTCCAGTAACCACTGTTTTATAGATTTGGAGAAAGAGTTAAGGTCATTGAATGCATTTTCTGTCAATGCAATGCAAAGTGATCCACAGTTTAGTCCTCACTGAAGTCTGTGTGAAGAGTTTTGAAAAAAGCGAACTGAGAAATGTGAGTTAGCAATTAAGTTTATGCATTTTTATTTTTTAAATTTCCTTAGATGTAGCAGAATGTAGCAAATTTCAGTCAGTAATTTTGTGTGCTCTCTCTCTGTCTATTTCTGATATGAAGTGTAGTTTTTTTCCCAACATGAGGAGCTGCGACAAGAAGTTGCAATGTGAACAGAGACTTCTGAGAGGAGGAGGATGAGAGGGGGAGGAGGAGAGGTGGAGTTCTTATGTCTTGTCTGGGATAAAGGAGGTGTGAAGCCCCACAGAGCTCCTGCAGAGAGAAGCTGACAGGGCTGCAACAGGAGTATTAACAGTATTTGTGTTCAGAGAGGCAAAATATTTGTACTTATTGTAGTACGTATAGGTGGGAGAATTGTATTTGTAGTTATTGTACTTGTAGTAACAGAAGGCATTTGTACTTATTGTCGTGATATTGCCTATATATTGGAATAATAGAACTGAGACATTTTTAAATGTAGTTCTAAAAGTATTTGTAGTTTTAAGATATTCTTTGTGCCTTTATAGTCAACCTGATTGTCACAGTTGCTTCAGTGGTTATAATAGCTCTTAATAAGCTTAATAAGCTGTAAAGTAAAAAAACACAGTTGAATAGAGTCCAGAAAAATGCAGGACTACGAGGAGTCTGTGTCGTTCCTGGGGACCTGGGGCCCATTCCAGAGGAGGGTCTTCTTCCTGCTCTGTCTCACCGCCGTTCCATGTGGATATAGCCTCCTGTCCGTCATCTTCCTGCTGGCTACCCCCCCACACCACTGCCACATCCCCACCCACAGCAACCTGAGCCAGGACTGGATCCAGGCCAGCATCCCAGTACAGGTCAGAACCAGTCGGAACTGGATCCGGGGACCCGTTCAACCTGAAGGATTCTGAAAGTAGTTCATTAAGTCAAAAGTGTGTGTACACATACAAGGAGTTTGACTCCAGTTTTAAGTTGCTCTCAGTGTTACACACAGAACAATTTACAGGAAATAGACATAAAAATAGAAATACAGACAACAAATCTGAATAAAGATTAAAGGTAAAACTGAACATAGAACTATTGTGTACATACAAGTAGGTGAAGTGAGTGAAAAGTAGGTGAAAAATATAAGTATATGAAGTAGAGCAGAAACAATTGGTCGATTAATCGATAAGTCATTAGAAAAGATTAACTATGTTGATAATCCATTAATCAATTAAGTCAGTTTTCAAGCAGAAATACCAAATGTTTTGATGGTTCAAGCGTCTCAGATGTTAAGATGTGCTGCTTTTCTTTGTCTTACGTCATAGTAAGTTTGCAATTTTAAAGTCATTAAAATGATGAAAGTCTTCTACCTGGCAATAATGTTCGACCAGCATTACAACTCCTCAAGGTGCAAGCTTACCTTTTCTCAGCTCTGTGCACGGCCTCCTTTCATCCCAGGAAATAAATACAAATATAGCAAGATAAAATACCAGGTATGAATCATATAGGCCATGGTTAATATTAATATATACTCTTCTGACAGCAAAGTGTGCCGATAATGTAATATTCTTCCATGTTTTGAGGCAAATCAAATCGAAACAAACTGTTCTCATATTGTTCTCTGTGGTTACAGAGTAAGTTAGACATGCTGTGGTAGTTCTCCTCTTGTTACATTTAGTTACAGGGTAACTACAGGGTATAATAACTAAAGTATAAATTCTTTGTAAAATCCCGAATTGTTACCCCCTTATTCCATGACTGTTCCCCTGTACCTACTTGGTACGTACTATACTAGTGCACCGTAAGTACAAAAGATGACACTGTAACTCTGGAGTAATTACGCTGTACGTTGCGGGCTGTAATCTTACTTCTGACACATAGTGAAGTACTATAAGTAGTATAAGTATAGTATGATTGTAAAGCAGCAGAAAATGGAAATATAAAACTGTACTTAAGTAAAGTTTAAGGTACGGTTAATTTAGTTTAGGTACTTAGTTTAATGTACAAATTACCATGGTTGAGAAAAAGAAACTACATTTTATGTTATCAGACGCCCGTGTTACAGTATACAGGACAACAGTAATAAACAGAGGCAGACCACAGCTGATGTCTGTATACAAGCTAAGTTCTAAGGGTTTCAAATACTTGGAAATGCAGTCAGCTAATAATTTACTGTATAGTTTTAGACCGGATCCAGACTATGATCGTCGTGCAGGTTAGAACTGGTCTAGTTTGAACTGATGTGGTCTGCTCTGGTGCAGTCTACCCCCCCAGACTGTTGTTGCATCACAAGCTGGAAATAATGATGATGTTGCTTCCTGGTCAGCAGGTGGCTGGGCAGCTGGAGAGGAGCAGTTGTAGCCGATATGAGCTGGACCTGCTGCAGAATCTGTCTGCACTGGGAATCAGACCCAGCCTGGACCTGGTCCATAACCTGTCTGCGCTAGGATCAAGAGCAGAGGTCCTCCTCTCCAGCCTGAAGCAGGAGGGCTGTGAAGATGGATGGACCTATAGTACTGAGTACTACCAGTCTACTGTAGTCACTGAGGTACTGAACATCTACTGCGAGTACTAATACAAATATTTTTTACTTGTTTTTACTATTTTTACTGTTTCCCCCGTCTACTGTATGTTACTGTCTAGACTCTAGCATGTTAAATAAGACTGCAGTCTGGTCAGAACAATCATTTACTTGCCTCAGATGACTGCAGGAAGCTGCCTTGAGAAACTGGAAATGACTGGATTGGGGTCCCCCTTCATATGTCACCTATCTGTGTTGTGTAATGCCACAACTTCTGCTGCAGCAAACTTCAGTTTTTAACTTTATTAAAAGTGCATTTTATTCAGAGAAGAGAATTATGATGGTGTGTGTTCTGCATTCCTCAATACTGTTCATGATGATAAAAGTCCAAATAACCCGCTCAGTAACTGAGTGGCTGGCATTCACACACACACATGAAACCAGAATGTTTAATGAATGTGGATTGAACTTTTAGTCAGATTATTTTTATGTGCAAATACAAAGAAGAACAGTTGTATCTCAAGTCCTGTTGTGCGATTCTAAGCTGTGTCCCATTTACAAACTACAAACTACTTCTGCCCAGGTTTTGAGTACTGATTTAACAGAGGACAAGTGATAATATTAAGTTAACTAAATGATGTGATGTGAGGATACATACTACACTCACTTGATTTCTGAGGGTGCTGTTTGGACAACATATAAAGTACACAGAGTAAAGCCATCCTGAATAAAACAAATTGTGGTTTGTGGTGAGACAGCTCCTGGAATATCTAAGAAAAAGAGTATTAAATCTTTAATATTTTTCTTTCTCTTTAAGTTTCCAAAGCTTTCCAAAGTTGCACTTTGACTGACATCCTCTGAGGGGATGTCTTGTCTCATTTCCTGTTTGTACAAAATAACAAAGTGTCAATATCTTGTCTATTGACTGCCAAAACAGTGTACTCTGCAGATAACTATATAGTGTATAGTTATTGAATTTATATAGTGAGGGATCTGAGAACAGATCTAGTTTATATGTCCATGTTTGTAGAGGTATTTCAGTTTGTTATTCCTTCTTTGTTTGGGTGCTTAGACTGCACGAGGTAGAAAGTACGATAAAAAAACACAGAATTGAAAGGCAGGCAGGGCATCGCCAACTAGAGGACAACAGGTAAACAGGCAGCTGAGAAAACAAGGAGGGCTCAAATAACACGGCAACTAGATGATGAGGAAGAGGTAGTGAAGGCATCACCACAATCGAATCCCCACCACACACTGATTTATGTCCTTGTACTCTTTTGTGGCAACTCTGTAAGGTTCCTCTCAGCTTGGTGCCATTTGTGAGGCATATCATGGGTGGTTAACCAAACCTTTGGCACAGGGAGGTAACAAGTAGAACAGCTCAGGAGGACAGCCCAGAGGAGAAAAACTAGACCAGAGACAAGCCAACATCATAGCCCCACCAAAACCAAGCAACTTGGAGGCTGTTGAAACCAGCAGTCTGGATAGGAAGAGGCTGAACCCTGGAGGACCGGGCTCTGAAGAGCTGGACACTGAAAGACCAAGCTTGGAGAGACTGGAAACTGGAGGACCATCTCTAAGATAATGGATACCGAAGGACCAGATTCTGAGAAGCAGGACACTGCAGGACTGGGTTCACATGAGGACCTGGCTCTAAGGAGATGGATGCTGGAGCACCAGACAACCAGGAGATGGATTCTACAGGAATGTGCTCAGAGCGGCAGGACATTTGAGGACCATTTCTAAAAATATGGACACTGAAAGACCAGAATCTGAGAAGCTGGATGCTTGAGGACGTAGCTCGAAGGAGATGGACTCTAGAAAACCTGGCTCTTAGGAGAAGCACACTGGAGCACCATCTCAAAGAATATGGATACTGAAGGACCAGAATCTGAGAAGCTGGACACTGGAAGACCAGGCTCAAAGGAGTTGGATGCTAGAGGACAGGGCTCAGTGGAGATGGACCCTGGAGGACCGTGCTCAGAGGAAGAATCAATGGGCTCAAGCTGGAAACAGGGGTTCAGAAGCTTGGGCAGAAGAATTCAGGACAAACAGACTCAGGATAATCACTAGTACAGGAACAGAAAAATCAAGCACAGATAGATCAGGTCCAGACCAGAGGTACCTGACTACTGGTGACCAGGGGAATTGGTCTTTTGGGTGTTTTCAAGTTTATGTCTTTTTTATATTCCAGTGTCTATGTCTGCTGTATTAGTCCAGTTTACATCCCCACATGCTCTTTGTCTTCCAGTTTAACCTGGTGTGCAGCGACCAGTGGAAACAGCCCCTGACCTCTCTTGTCTACTTCCTGGGAGGACTGTCCGGATGCTTCGTCTCTGGACAGCTCTCTGACCGGTACTTTTCAGTTTCAGTTCAAACTGTTTCCTGTAGCTGAGGTAGGTTTTGCCAAAGTGTGTCAGGCCAAGCGATGAAGGCCTGCTACACTTCATGGGAAAAGGAAGTGTATGGCAAAAACCCGACAACATCGTCTTGAAGTTCGGTTAGCTGAAAGATATTTAATGTTTATCCCAAATTCTAGTATCACAAAAACATGAAGCTTTTATGGTTTGCTGTTAACTTGTACGACCGCCATACATCCAACAATATTTTCTTACTTCAGTGTCTCTCTTCTAGGACCATTTATGTTGCTGACACCACTCTGTTGAATTTCAGGTTTGGCAGGAAGCCTGTAGTGTTCGGCACCATCGCCATACTTAGCGTCTTCAGCAGCGCCCTGGCCTTCGCTCCATCCTGGCCCATCTTCACCATGCTCTTCTTCATGCTGGGCCTGGGTCAGATCACCAGCTACATAGTTGTGTTTGTACTGGGTATGGGTTTTTCATCTTCTTTATACTGTAACCGCTGACTTTTAGCCTCATCTCAACTGATTGCATGCTGTAGTGTTGTTGTTCTGCTGTTGATCTCAATGGAGTCTCAACGGAGGACAGAAAAAGACCACGCCGATGAGGATACATTTCAAATTCCATCTTGTTCTGTCTGTTTTGTCCTTGTGAACATACAAAGCCAGTGCTTTCAACCCCAAAAAGTGAAAACTGCAGTCTTGTTTTGTATGGCTGACCAGAAAAACAGAACTTTTCAAAAAATGCTGACAAATGATTGTTGGCTTGTCAGCCCTTCACTAACACGGCTGATGTATTTGTACTTACAAAGCCATCATTACTTTATACTTGTGCATTAATCTGACAACAGAAACAGAAATACAAAAACCTCCATTAGGTCACTTAGTATCATTCCCTGAAATTTCCTCCACAGGTTCAGAGATCCTGATGGGTTCGACCAGAGTTCTCTTCTCCAGCCTGTGCTTGCCTTGTGTCTACGTGTTTAGTATGATGCTGCTGCCTGGCACTGCCTACCTGGTCAGGAACTGGAGACACCTGTCGCTGGTCATGGTCGTACCAGGCCTGGCCTGTATCCCCCTCTGGTGGTAAGATGACCTCAGTACACTATCAAGAGATATCTGCATCTTGAAGGAAAGGATAAAATATGTCAGGGTCAAGTTGATGAATTTTATCCAACTGTGGGATGATACCTCTCCCTGGTAACCTGATTTTGTAACTTCATGTTCTACAAACAAAAGACTTCTTCAGGCCACGTTCAGAGACACAAAAGAAGTGCATGAAAAGACAAAACTCTTTCCTTCATTTGAATGGGAACACTCGTTGAGGCTGGGCTCTGGAAAAAATAAGCAGGGTCATCCAACAAAAAAGTTTAACCTAGCTCAATTGTTTCCCCAACTTAAAACCCTGTTTCAGTTTGAACATGCGTCCTGCACATATTCAAAAAATGCATTTAAACCCAGACCCAAGGCAGAAGGTTAGTGTCCTGTACTGAGCGTGGAGTACATTTTTCACAGATTCTTGCAATGCTTCTCAGATCATTTCTGGCCTGGGTGGACTCCTTACTCCTTATCTGCATAATGCACAGATGGATGAACCAGGGTGATCTACTGTAGTGTCCTTCCCCAATTTCCACCAAAACGTTTTTAACTGATAAATTATAGAGGATACATTTTTGTGTTTGTCTGTCTGTCCACCAGGCTTGTTCCAGAGTCTCCTCGCTGGTTGGTGTCTCGTGGCCGTTTGCGGGAAGCAGAACTCCTGCTGAGGTCAGCAGCTCTGGAGAACCAAGTGGAAGCTCCTCATGTCATCTTCCTCTCAGCCAACGTAAGAACCTCTAACCTCGGCCTTGTTCCACACACTAAAGGACAGTGGCCATTGTACTGCAGTTTTTATCTCTCCACAGGTTGAAAAAGCAACAAGCCAGAAGGCAGAGTCCCTCAACTTCCTGGACCTGCTGAGGACCACAAACATTCGATATATCACACTTGTGTTGTGGCTCATCTGGTGAGTTAGAGAACTTTTCCACCGCAAGTTTTTTTCCTAGAATTCAGGAACTTTTCCTCTTTTTTCCTTGGTAGCACTGCCAATAGCAAGGTCCATTAGTTCGTCCAGCGAGAGCAAGATAAAGTATTTCAACAACTGGTTGGCCATTTCCATGAAATTTACTGTGGATATTCATTGTCCCCAGAGGATGATTACTAAAGATGTTGGTGATCCTCTGACCTTTCACCTTCATGTTGTTGTTGTTTCCTATTGCTGTAATCAACCCTGCAGCCTCTATGGGGCACTAACAGGACTTTAGTGTTTAAGTCTTGTTCTCTTGTTGTTTGCAGGTTTTCTTTGAGTGTAAGCTACTTTGGATTGTCATTCAACATGTCTGGTCTCTATGGCAACCCCTTCCTGAACTACTTCCTGGTGTCGGCTGTTGAGCTCCCAGCGTACGCTGCCAGCTGGCTGGCGGCACGCAGTCTTCCTCGCCGCCTGTCCTATATCAGCTTCACCCTGCTGGGGGCGCTAGCTCTGCTCCTCATCCAGATCACTCTGCACAGTGAGTAAGACCTGCACAAGCTAACTGTACTCCTCCACTGCTTTCATTCTTTCTTTCTTTTATGAATATAAAGATTCAGTCTTAGGCAGTGACCTCATTTAGGATCCTGGTGGCCCGAGGATAGAAGCTCTTCCTGAGCCTCAGTGCTGGCCTGGTGTATCCGGTACCTTCTTACCGACCACAGCAGGGAGAAAAGGCCGTTATCCGGGTGGTTGGGATCCTTAATGATTCTCCTAGCATTATTCTTGCAGCGCCTGCTGTAAATATCCTTTAGGCAGGGTAGAGCACCGCCTATTGTATGTTCAGCCAAACGAACCACTCTTTGCAGGGCCTTGTGGTCCTGTTGGGTGCTGTTTAAGTACCAGACAGTGATGTTTCTTGTCAGGACGCTCTCAATGGTGCAGGAGTAGAAATTCCTCAGCATTTGAGAGGATACCCGGAATTTCCTCAAGCGTCTGAGGTGAAACAGTCTCTGCCTTGCCTTTGTCACCACGGAGTCAGTATGCAGCTCCCAGGTCAGGCCCTCGGTGATGTTGTTAGAGCAGATAAACACACTGTTTATCTGCTTTTACCATTTATTCCTTGCAGTTGTGGTTTTGGAAAGGCTAAAAACAGGACGCCACCCTCCAAAGTCTTTATAGACGAAATATCTCTCTCACTACAGCCCCATGCACACCACATATGTTGAGAAAGGCAATGCTTGACAGACCTGCCGTGCCTAGTTATGGTTTGATTGGGCAATCGCTGTTTGGGGGAGGGGTTTAGTGAACAGTCAGTTGCTTCATAGGTTCAGTACTTCAGAAATTTCCCTATCACTAGCTCACAGCCCTCCTCCTCCCTGCAGGTCATCCAGCGCTCACCCTGTCCCTGGTGCTGCTGGGTAAATTTGGCATTCTGGCGGGCACCGGGGTGCTGTACATGTTAACTGGTGAGCTGTCTCCCACAGTCATCAGGAACACAGCAATGTCGTCCTGTGCCATGTTCTCCAGAGTGGGGTCCTCTGTTTCCCCATACCTGCTGCAGCTGGGTGAGGCCTTTCACTTCATACATCATACTGTGGATAATCTGTACATAATAACTTCAACACATTTAAGCCTTTGATATGGTTTGTTTCATGTTTAAAGTTCTTAGTTTACTATTTAATTCTGCATTTTGTGACTTTTTTTTTGGTCTGCAGAGAATCTAAATGTTTATTGTAGTAGCAGCACCGCCAATACCAGCTGCAGTTGTAGCTGTGAGGCTGCTCTTGTGATGCATTCAGGTCTGGCTTTTAAAAGGTCTGTATCGGACAAATCTTGAACTCACTGACCTGGTCTGGTTTTGTCTCCAGCTGTGTTCTATGAGTTCCTGCCGTGGATCGTTGTGAGTTCTCTGTCACTGCTCAGTGTTCTGCTCTGCGTCTTCCTGCCGGAGACCTTCAGACAGCCGCTGCCCGACACCATCCAGCAGATGGCGCTCACACGGCGGTCAGTCTGCACAGTCACATCACACAGCTTGCTGCGTGTGTGTGTAGGTGTGTGTGTGTGTGTGTGTGTGTGTGTATGTGTGTGTGTGTGTGTGGGGGGGGTTATGCTGTTTGTCCATAGGCAGGTTTAGTCCGCTGTTATCACACCAAGCTGCTGCAAGCCATGAACACATGCATTTCCACTGCTGCCCCATTGCATGACTAGACGACTCAGTACTAGTGTGGCTATGCTGGTGACTAGAGAGAAAGTGCAGGTACTCTTAGATATCAGCCTTATTTGACTGCAAACTGATTAGAGGTGTTCAGTACATGTATGAATGAATCTTTATCAATGAATGTTCAAACTGAACTGACTGTACTGAATCACCATTGTCACTGACTGAATCAGCAGCTTTTAGCTGTGGAGCTCCTCGCTGGTGACTGAGAGCACTGTTGTCAGCTCAGCTCAGTCGTGATTCACAGAACATTACTTCCTCCTTAAAAGCATATTAAAAGACTGTTTAAGCCACAGAAACAATCATAATGTGAAAACTCTGTTGTAAATAATGGGTTGCTGAGCTATCAACCCTATGTACAGTGCTTGTATGGGCTGAACTGAAGACAGTCAGAATCAGCACTGACCATGTTGGTGGTATGAACAGTGATGCGTTCACTTACTGATGTACATACTGAAGTGAGTGCATTTGAGTGGTGGTGCAATCGTTTAGTATAGGAAAAATGGACAAACTACAATCTGACTGACACTATTTGAATACAGGTCTACACAGCAAGATATGGACTTAGTCTGCGCTATTTGGTCACTGGATCAGTTTTAATAGAAAAATAAATATATTAAATGTATGTTTAAGAAATGTATGAAAGGAAAATATATCAATTTAAATGACATATTCATTACAAAGATTCATTACAATAGGATGAATAAATATTTGCGCTTGAATAATGCAACTCACCTCTTCTGGCTTCCAGGTTCAGGTGGCCATGGGCCTCCACGCCTCCTCCAAAGGATGATGGGAAATTAGCTAAAGATCAGACTACGGCGCCTGAGATCATCTGCACAACTTGCCTATAAGACTGCTGACACACAAACAAATGAAAAAACAAAACTTCCGACGACAATAAAACTGCTAAAACTAAAAACTAAAACACCTAAACTATGTTTTATTTTATAAATTTAAGAAATTAAATTAAATTCTATTTTGTCAAGATGGTGGTGTTGTTTTCTGTGTCCACCGTGTGGCGACTTGTGGACACTGGGAGAGGACCTGCAGAGCCTCCAGTGATGCATTCACTGACACTTTAAGCAAAGTAACAACAGTTAATTTTCTTTTATTGCAGCAGGGACAGAGTGGTGTGCAACAGTCAGACAACAAAGGCAACTGTTGCAAAGCTTCACTGAAAATAAGGACTCACAGTATGACTGTAATATTTTTTTTTCATTGAAACCAAAAGAAAAAGTGATGTCAGCAGAACTTTAAAAGGGACATTTAACGAATGTCACCGCAGTTTACTTGCTGCAGATCTAGTTTACTGTGTTTCCTCTCATGGATTGAAAAATTGGTGCATGTGAGTTGATAAACATGACACGAATGTGACAAGTCAATCTCAGCATAAGTATGAAAGTAGAAAGAAATATAAATGATCAACATGAATTTAAGGTAAAGGTGAAAGTTAATTTGAATGTGAACTCTGTACAGACTCCAGGTGGTAAAATTTATTTTGCAGTAGCAATGTTGTGTATATAAAGAATGTATTGTTTGGTTTCTACCAGTATGATGAAGACAAAGTATGGATGTGTATATATTTAATGTTATAAATAAATGAATAAATCTAAATTAAATAAAACCTCTATATTCCTTATTTCACTGTCTGAACTGTTAACTGACACAATCATCTCTTTAAATAATAATAATTCTGTTATAGTTATTAATTATCTTTAATATTTTTATTTAATTGATTATGACTGACTTTGTTGTTTGTTGAGTTGGTGTTTTAGACACAAAGCTTTTTGAACATAAATCTGACCCTGAACGTCGGATACTGCAGTTTCTGAGGTGAAGTGAACGCATCAGTGGTCTGAACTGGACGGGGCGTGGCCTGTCCGGCTGTGGCTCCGCCCCGGATACACCGCTCCAGCTTCATAAAGTTACACACATGTCTATGGTTATACAGGGTTTTACCGGAAAAGAGGCTATGAGTCTTTCAAAATAAAAGCATGGGAAATATAAGTTTTTACAAAAATCTAAATATGTAGCGGCGTTTTTTTTTACAAACAAAAACAACACAAAACAGAACAAAAAAGCAGACACGAATGCTTCAAAGCAATCTTTAAACATATTGTAGTGAATTTGGACAGAAACCATTACCTGTAAATCTGGTGAAATGTTCCTAAAGATATTTGGGGAAAATAACAATTATTGTGTATTTTCAATAAATCTAATTGTGTATCTCACTCACAGAGCAGATGTATTTTTCTTCACTACTCTGAAACCTTTGAGTTTCTCAACTGAAATGATAAGGGGCATTATTACATAACCTTGAGGCGTCTTATTGTAGAGGAGCCCGGTCTTAAAATCTAGGTTTTAAAGTGTATACATTTTCGCAAAATAGAGTTACCACAAACGCATTACTATTTATAAACTAATACATACACAATGCACAGAGAGTGGGTATCAGATGCAATCTTTAACACTGGCCAACCTAAGCTGTGACTTTTCCTCTAGCGCCACCATGAGGTTGACATCTGTGGTTGAGAGTGAAATGTCTCAACAACTGTTGGATGGATTATCATGCAAATTGATGCAGGCATTTACAGTCTTTGTGAACTTTAGTGACTTTTCTTCAAGTTCCATCATAAGGTCAGGATCACCATTTGTCCAATATTTGTCTTCTTTACAAAGACCACTACATCCACACAGGGTCACTATATCGTGACTGTAAACTCTACTCTTATTTAGACTTAAAACAGTACTACTGTTAACTAACTGAAAAATGTACAGAAATAAGTAAATACATACAAAAAGAATAAAATATTTCTTAAAAAAAAGAAATAATTAAAGACAAAATCGTACAAACTGTAAATAAAAGTAAATACGGATAAGACGTGATTGAAAAATGCATATTAGCTTGATATATCTCCAAACTATCTTTTACTAGCATCCTCCATCCTTGACATTTGGTCAGCAAAGGTTGAGAAACGAACTGTTAATGTATCACTTGCCATATATTGTTGTACAATTTCTATTTCAATTTAAAAATTGTCCATTATCTCCATTCATCCATTTTCCTCCGGGCTTTTATTTGGAATGTCGCTTTACCGGAAGTCGTATTGTTTTATTGGGCTTCACTGAGGCTGCGCAGAGCAGCGAGCTCCAACGCCTGCTTTCTGTGTTTCCACTGTTGTTGAAAGCGAACAGAGAACAAACTGACATCTTCAGCGGATTTTTTTTAATGGAAAACAGATTTAATATCTGCTGGTGAATCAGCCTGAGAGGAAGAGGAGGAGGAAGACTCGGAGAGGAAGAGCTGCAGAGGAGAAGGAGAGACAGAGGAGCAAAGGAGGAGGACTGGGAGAAAAAATCGGGATAGTACAATGCTGCAGATTTGACTGAAAGGTAAGAAAATCCGCCTGATCAATACTTATTGCTGATTGACCCCAAAGTTGTCGATACTGAGGGGATCGGGGCTGAGGTGAGGGACGATAGAGCCGCAGCCACCGCAGCCTGCAGCTGCTGAATGTAGGTCATTGTGTCTGTGGGCCGAGCCGAACCAAGCCGAGGCAAACCGAGCCGGGCCGGGCCGTCCTGCAGCTGCAGCCAGGCCGCGAGGAGGAGGAGGAGAAGGATGAAGAAGCCCTGCAGCAGGACTGACTGACTGGTGGTGCTGCAGTAACCTGACTAATTTAGCATCACAAATACTGCTTACTACTACTATTACTACTACTAATGATGATGAGGATAATATTTGTATCAAATAACTATACAAGAAACAAAGTTTAGCAGAATACACAAACACTAACAAAATGTTTAGTAGCTGTGTAAAAGTAAACTTAAAATAAAATAAAATGGTAAATTATTAAAGCCCCTGAAAACTTGGTTTCTTGGTTTTGAGTATTGCTCTATAACAATAAATATTCATGAATTGAAAAGCAACAATTAAAGTTAAACTTTATTAACAAATTTTATTTGATTTATTAATAGTTTACTCTCAAATACTCAGCTAATCTGCTTCATCAGGACTGTGTGGGTGTGGTTTGTTCAGATTTGATTGACAACATGAAGTAACAACCCCACACCTGTCATCAGATTTTAATTCAAATATTGCTAAATCCTTCCTGACTGGTGCACTAAACATACATTTGTCATGTGAATAAATAAATAAATAACCAAACCTTTTGCTGAAATGTTTGTGTTCATGTAGGATCACATCACTCATAGTAAGAAGCTGATGAGAAAATAGGTTTTCAGACCCTTGAATAATAACAAAGCAGCATAAAAGAATGATCAGAAAACTAAACAATAAAAACGTGACACGTATGGACATAACATTACTCCAAATTAAAAGCCAAAATAAAAGATAAATTCTTAATTTGTGCTAAATCATGTCAAGTCCACTATTTAAATCGTGTTATCACACAAAAGTGTGTCAGGATAAGAGACAACTTATTTCAACCGGAAGGAACATTTTATACATTATATACATTACATATTATAAATATATATACACACATACTAAGATTAATACAAAATTAAAGTAAAAATAGAAACAATGTAATACAGGAGGTGTGAAGTACAAATGACTGTACTGACGAATGTCTGTAGTTAAATGTGAAGCTGGAACCAGAGATGATTAGCTTAGCTTAGCATAAAGACCTGAAACGGGGAAACAGTTAACCTGGCTCTGTCCAAAGGTAACACAATCTGCCTACCAGCACCTCTAAAGGTCACTTATTAACACTTGCCTGTATATCTTGTTTGTTATATTAACTTGTTTAAAACCAAAGTGTCAAAACGGCAAATTGTTGCGGTTTTAGTAAGTCACTGCTCCCGGCCACGAAATAGTCCGGCACATAACCCCCTGTAAAACCACAATTTGTTTTTACACTTTGGTTTCTGTATGAATTAAACAAACAAGAGAGGTTCTGGTAGGTGGATTCTTTTTTTTTTACTTTTGGACAGAGCCAGGCTAGCTGTTTCTCCCTGTTTCCAGTCTTTATGCTAAGCTAGGCTAACCGGCTTCATATTTAGCGTTCAGACATGAGAGTGGAATCAATCTCCTCATCTAACTCTCAGAGCATTGAATAAGAAACTATACAGTATATAAACCAATATCTACCATTAAATGATAAAACAATTAAAACAATGACAGTTTAAACCAGCAGGACCAACAGGAGGACTGCATCTAACAGTTATTTTAATTTCCAACTAATCTATTGGTTATTTAACTAAAATGACAATGACTTGACAGAAATATAAACTGACTGATTTACTGACTGACAGTTTTAACTGCGCTAACACACAGATTAAATAGACAGTAAATCACTGACCGAGCTGAATCTGAAGCCAAGAATCTGAATCTGCTGGGAGAAATGCCAGCTGAGAGAAAACCCTTATGGAAAATCCACTGTGCTGTCTCTATAATATTCCTATAATACTTACATAATATAATACTACAGTGTTTAATAGTGACCCTATTGCAGTTGTCTTTATCACCTGACTGTCACACTCCTGCGTTGACTTACAATGTGTTTATCATCTGAGCAGAGAGATTACTGTGCGCTCTTGGTGCATTTGACTTCTATAATATTTCTTTAATTCCATGATATTCATACAGTAACAGCAGTTCATATAGAGTTCCAGTATTCAGTAGTGACAGGTAGTATGTAAAGCTGTGGGCTAGTGTCTGAGGCTGTGGACTAGTGTCTGAGCCTGTGGGCTAGTGTCTGAGCCTGTGGGCTAGTGTCTGAGGCTGTGGGCTAGTGTCTGAGGCTGTGGGCTAGTGTCTGAGGCTGTGGGCTAGTGTCTGAGCTCGTGGGCTAGTGTCTGAGGCTGTGGACTAGTGTCTGAACCCGTGAGCTAGTGCCTGAACCCGTGAGCTAGTGCCTGAACCCGTGAGCTAGTGTCTGACCACGTGGACTAGTGTCTGAGGCTGTGGACTAGTGTCTGTGGACTAGTGTCTGAGCCTGTGGGCTAGTGTCTGAGCCTGTGGGCTAGTGTCTGAGCCTGTGGGCTAGTGTCTGAGCCTGTGGGCTAGTGTCTGAGCCTGTGGGCTAGTGTCTGACCACGTGGGCTAGTGTCTGACCACGTGGACTAGTGTCTGAGAGCAAAAATGCTTTGTAAGTAAGTTTATCAAAGCTAATAAGAGGCTTTAGCAGTCAGAGTTAGACAAGTCAAGTGGGTATTTTCCAAAATTACAGTCTTTTTAGCATGAAATTTCTTTTTTGTGTGTTACTATCCCTCCCCTGTAGCTCAGTGAGGAAACACTGACCAGGAAAAAATAAATAAAAAAGTGAACCTCCTTCCATCCTTTAAAGGCTGTGTGTCTACAGATGTCCAACGTTACCATGGAAGCGACCAACATCCTCCCCATTCTCAAGAAGAAACTGGCCTTTCTGTCAGGTAAAGAAACGCACACACAAACCATGAGATAACATGTCTACATGTCCTGTATAATATCAATTAACATGCAGGTCAGTAATCAGATGTCTCCCCTCTCCACCGGTCTGTCTCTGATTAGGGGGCAAAGACCGGCGCAGTGGTCTGATCCTGACCATCCCTCTCAGCTCAGATCAGACCAGCATGGAGGAGCTCAGCGCCACACTGGACTACCTGCTCAGCATCCCCAGGTACACACACACACAGTAGTAGCAGTACAGGCAGCAGTAGTGACACTGGTATGTGTCTGTGTGCAGTTATGTTAACAAAAGACTGTTTCGTCTCATTTTTAATGCCTTTGGACATGTTTGAAGTTAACTTGTCACTGGAGAGCTGCTGGATCTGGACTTTGTATCTTGGCTCCAGTGTGTAAGAATCCATCATGTTCAGCTGTACTGTAAAAAGGCTTAAAGGATGATTCCAGTTTATCACAGCTTGGGTCTTACCATGTTGGCCCAAATATGAGACGACACTGATTATAAGATGACCCAACAGATTTTTGAAGATACATGTTCAGTCTAGGCCTGTTGGGAAAGTTTCCCCCGAGATACTAAGTCCTCATCCTTTTCTCACATTAAAGCAAAATACTTCCATTAAAGCATGACGTAAATCCCTCATTTATCTAACTGTTTTTCAGTCGCATGCTGTCACTGTCTTGATGTCTGATTTTCTGTCGTTGTTAGCATTTTTCAGTGCTTTTGAGCTCCTCATCGTGACGTTTTCTGACAGTGATAATTCTTGACAGGAGATTCAGACCCTGCTCCTTTTCTGCAATGAAGATATCAGGAGATGCTTTATTAACTACTCGTTATCACTCGTTATTACACAAGCTGTTTTAAACTCCTGTAGGTTAAACTGGGCTTTGTAAAAACCTAACTCTAAAAAAAGACACGCTATAAATGGACATGCAACATTAAGGCTACAAACAACCCATAATGCAACGCTCTCTGTACTGTAGGAGCTGGTGTTACACTCTCCATAAAAAAAGAATATCTGATGCCACGATACATAAATGTCTAGTCCTCGAATATAATAACTCAACATTTTTGAACATGATTTCCAGAAAACAATATTGTCTTATATACAATATATTATATATATATATTTGGACCAATACTGCATATTTTCGGGTCTTATTTTTGTAGTTTTGGATATCGGTTATGATGATAACATTGACCCGAGAACACAGCAGCAACTTGCAATATTATCATAACTGATAGAAATTATATGCCAGTGTATGAAAGTAAGATCCATCATCCAGTCAGTTTAGATGGTCAACCCAAATACTGCATGAACAGGAAACTCTGTATGTAAATGTTGGTGTGTGTTGTTCGTAGTTTGAATGATATCCTTGTTCTATAAAGTGCTTCCTCTCTCGCTCTCTCTCTTAGTGATAAGTGTAAGGCTCGGGGTTTCACCGTGATCGTGGACGGACGTAAATCTCAGTGGAACATTGTGAAGACTGTGGTTCTCATGCTGCAGGTACAAACACATAATATGGGTCTCAAACATGACTGCATTACTTTGTCGGGATGTTTAAAAGTTGAGGATGACGATGCTGTTGTTGCTGTTTCAGAATGTGATTCCAGCCGAGGTGTCGCTGGTCTGCGTGGTGAAGCCAGATGAGTTCTGGGATAAGAAGGTCACGCACTTCTGCTTCTGGAAGGAGAAAGACCGCCTGGGCTTCGAGGTGAGTCTCTCAGCTGCCGCTCGCTAAACTGCTTTAGGACAAACCAGCTTCAAGTTTCCTTTGCGTTCACTTTCACTCTCCAGCGCTGAGAGGTAACTGAAATGATTTTGGAACCGGAGGTTTTTGTGGATTTTGAGAATTTGTACCTGACTTGAAAAGGACTAGTTTTTGTCTAACGTGAACTTCACTTCCGTTTTTCAAGAGAGTTCTGTATATTAAGTGTGAGAGCTGTTACTGAGCTCAGGTACAGTCCAGAAAAGCATCTCTGGTCAACCTCAAGTCGTTGTGTGGGGTTTGTTTCTCTTTTCCGCTGCAGGAACTTAACAGCCTGTAACCTGAGGCTTTCCATAACCTCAACTTTTAAGAACCTCGTGAGGCTTTGGTGCAGGGTTTCTCTCTGTGTTTACGCTGTGTTTTACAAACTGTGACGTTGCAGATATAATGTATGTCATTAATAAGTCATTAAAAAGGCAACAGAGTGACCAGCAGGTGGAAACACTGCGAAACAATGCGTGCATTATGATCTCTTACTTTTCTATAATGTTGTTTCATCTTGTTTGACTGTGTGTTGTATCCCCACTTCTGCCAGTCACTGAGAAATGTTCTGGTCCACCTTTTGGCCTCTTTTCCCCAAATACTAAAGGGTTTTGTATTGTTAAAACAAACGGAAACAGGCAAAAGTGTATACAGCTGTTCTGAACGGCTACACTGGAGGGCGGGGTGAAAAGCCTGCTGTCATAGAGAGGAGCGAGACCAGTTTTAAGAACCCTAACCCTAACTTCTAACTTTGAAATAACCTCAGAGACAAACAGACCGTCTGTATTGCCATGTTTTTGTTCTTGTGAGGACATTTTGGTCCAAAACACACACAAACACAGACACACATACACTCACATATCCAACAGAGAGAAGCTAAGTCAGTTATGACAACCTTGAGCATCATTGTCCTGGGTGCTGCTGGAAACCTGAGCCAGGACCAATGGAGTGTGTGTGTGTGTGTGTGTGTGTGTGTGTGTGTGTGTGTGTGTGAGATTTTCAGCCAGCCTCCTCCTCTATTACAACAGATGGTTTTACTGACAGAGATCAGTAGTCACTGTGACCCAGATTTCCGCAGCCATTTTGGCTCCACAGTTGTTGCCACGGTAACAGGAGAGGAAGTTGGTGGGTCTGTAGCGACTTGAAAGTTGCTGCAGCTAGATAATCCATCACAGTCAACGTTTAGATTTTATTTTTTGTAAGTCAAAGTGGAGTTATCTTTGTGTGCTGAGAGCAGAGACTGTTGGGAAAACTGTCCCTGTTGGTGCGTTCAAGGACGCTCCGACATTCAAGAGTCGACTAAATGAACAGTACCAGTTTCAATGTTGAGTTGTAAGGTTGTTTAAATACTAAATATATTTTGAAAGAAGAAATCTTTGGTGCTGGGATTGAGTTTGTTGTTTAAACCTGTTAGAGCACTCATCTTCTTCACCTTATGTTAATATTTACACACTCCCAACACACACGCACACACACACACGCACAGCTGCAGGAAGGGAGATTCCAGTTACAGTGTTGAAATGTGACTCATCTTAACTATGGAGTGTGTGTGGATGTCACAGTGGGGTGTGTGTCATACAGCTGCTCTAAAGTCTGACCTAACGTTTAAATAAACACACACACACACACACACACTGAGCTGAGTCCAGTTTGTCTGACAGCATCTGCTGCAGTGACAGCTGGAGGACAGACTCACTACCAGCTGTCTGACTGTCCAGGTTTATTTGTAAAGAAACCTTCCATACAAATGCAGTTCAAAGTGCTTCAGTGAGTGATGAGACAATATGAAAGGATAACACATACAGTGTTTAAACTTGTTTAGTTTTTCTTCATAGAAGATGGTCTTTTGTAAAACCTCAGATCAGCTCGCAGGCTGTTCATGAACATCCAGATTTAGAAAGCGCTCTGGGAACCTGAAGGAACGTTTGTCTTGTGATCCAGGAACTCTGTTGGGTTGAGACTGAAGCAAATGCTAGATATATAATCTGTAATCAGTGCTGGTATTTACAAACAAGAAAACAAGAAATGGTCTTAAGAATGGTCCTAAACTTTAACTTATGAGCCAAAATGTTCTCTGTAAGAAGTAGGAGAAATATTGTATAAAGAAGCTAAAAGTAACTTGAAGAAGAATCCGCAGTGACTCATAACTGTGAAGAAAACATGCACTGTAATTACGTCTACCCAAAATGCCCTCCCTCAAATACTGAATCAACCAATAGCAGGGCTCCAGAGGTAATGTGTCCGAGCTGCATCACAGCTTCATCCTTTCCATTTGCCCAACGTGGCTTTTAACCTTCCTCACGTCTTAGCTCCTCCCAGCGGGGGATGCAAGAGAGAGAGAGAGGATGAAAGAACTGTATTTAACACACATCATCAGTCACTCCAGCGTCATTTTGAGGAGACAGAAATTACTCGTACTCTTTTGTGGCGCAGAATCTGACATAATAACACCAATAGACAATTAATATTAGTTTATTACTGAAAGAACAGAACAGATGTGAGGGAGCAATAAAATCAGCATTAAATGCTCTAAATAAAACCTAGAATTAGTTTGTGAGAGGCTGCCGGTGTGTCCTGAGGCTGATATTGTAGGACTAATAATTACTGCATCTGTGCAGCTGTTCAGGATGATGAGCCAAAATGAACTTGGAACGAAAATTAAGAAAAGAGAAGCCTTTTGACTAATGAAGAAAAAGAAGACAGTATTTTTATGATTAATTCATGATTGGGACTACGCATGCATCTGATAATTATTAGTAATTGTTAAAGACTCCATTGGTGCTGATAATTCTTGTTTCCTTGAGTTTGCCATTTTGCAATATGCAACAATATTTACAATTTCCACAGCAGATTCTGATTGAGGGGATGTTGCCGTCCTGTAAAAAAACTCTAAATATGGTTCCTCTCTCCTCTGAGACACATTTAAGGTTTATCCTCGATTATGACCGACCTCGCTCAGGTTTTGGGTTACTGGCTGGAGAACGCCGAAGTGAGGAAGGGAGGAAGCATAATTTGCAGAATGAAAAGCAAGATATTGACCACCCATCATTTATTGTATCCAACATTATATATGCTTAGTGAAACATGCAAGAGGAAAGCTTACTTTTGCGAATATATTAACCATTTGAAGATAATAAATATTAAAATACAATGTTTGCATGTGAACCAAGTAGATTAGAGTTTAATTGTTTGTGTTCACAGATCACAGGGATTTCTTAATAAGCTGTAAGAGATGAAGGTTTTAGTTGTGGATGGTGACTGTTTAGCCGTGACTGTTTAAATGTACTCAGCTGTGTCGGCCAAACTACAAAATGAAGCTCTCTGTTAATGTGTGATCAGTATGCCTTTTGAATGCCGGTGTCTGTGCTTCCTGTCAGGTGATCCTGGTTTCGGCCAATAAGTTGACTCGTTACATTGAACCCTGTCAGCTGACGGACGATTTTGGGGGAAGTCTGGACTACGACCACAGCGACTGGCTCAACAAGAGACTGGTCACTATTTTATTTTTTTATTCTTTCTATTTTAATATTTTTTATTAACTTCAAACGCTTGTTGCCATGGTAACCTGGGACTGAGCATATTTGTTTTTATTTTTGTCATTTGTTGCAGGTTTTTGAGAAGTTCACCAAGGAGTCGACGTCACTGCTGGACGAGCTGTCGATTATCAATGATACTGACAAGAGCAGCTCGGTGGAGAAGGACAAGTACGCACGCACACACACACACACATGCACACACACAGAGCTACAGTTTAAAGTGTACTAACAGTAGACAGATGAAATCCAGAGCTGTGTTTCTCTCTGTCCTCTGCAGATCAGCTGACTGTGCCCTCCTGCCATCCTTTGACCCTGAGACTGTCCTTCAGACCGGTAAATATCATCTGCTCTCGTCTAAGCCCCTTTCAGACATGCACGTCGTTACATAAATGTGATGGCAATTTTACATGTTGGTCTCATGTCTGAGACCGGTGAAGATACTGTCCCACCACTGCAGTGCAACAGGGAAACACAAAGTGGGAATTTTATACTAAAAAGGCTGAAAGTGTGGAAGATATCCACTTGATTTATGTAACTCATATTAGCTTCAGATAAACGTTTGAATACAGTTTTGTACAAAACGAGGACTGTGGACTTTGTCCCCCATCACTTACATTCAAAGCACATTAAGAAGGATTATTTAAAAGGCCAGTATGAACAGGAATAATGATTACAGCAAGCAAAACCTCTTTCAGTGTTTGTGTGGACACCTGACTGGTGTTTTAAAACAACAACAACAAATTTTGAACCTATCCTTTAGGGCTGCAACTAACGATTATTTTCATTATCGATTAATGTGCGGATTATTGTCATAATTCATCGTTTAGTCTATAAACTGTGAAAAGCGCTCATCACAATTTCCCAGAGCCCAAAGTGACGTCTTCAGATTGCTTCATTTGTCCAACCAACAGTCCAAAACCCAAAGACTCTTCATTTACTGTGATAAACGACAAAGAAAAGCAGCAAATCCTCACATTTGACATTTTTGCTTGAAAAATGACTGAAACAATTAATCGATTTATCAAAATAGTTGGCAATTATTTTTCTTTCGACCGACTAACAGATTAATCGACTAGTCGTTGCAGCTCTACTATCCTTTAAGATCACTGTAATAAGTTTCTCATATAAGTATCATCTCCTGTGCTCTCAAAGAAAATCAAATTAGTTTAATAAAAATTAAATTATTGTTATTATATAAATTATGAAAAACTGTGAATGAGCTGATTTTTATTTTGTTAAAGAGATTCTTCTCATGTAAAAAGTTTTGCCCCTCGCAGTGCAAAAGAAGTAAAAAAGTACTGTCAAAATAATACTTTCTTACTTACTTACTGTGAACACAACCACTCTCACTTGTGGTCATGAGCTCTGAGTAGTGACTGAAGGAATGTAATCGTGGATCCAAGCAGCCAAACTAGGTTTCCTTGGCTTGGTGTCTGGGCTCACCCTGACCTGGAGGATGTGGGTGGGAAGAAGGAGGTCTTGGATGCTTATTAGTCTGCTGCCATCAAGACCTGGAGCTAAATAGACACTATGCATGAATGATGGATAAATGATGGATGGATGGCTGTGTTCACTGTACTGAGCAGCCTGTGTCTGTGTGTTGGGCAGAGGTGAAAGGAGCCTTTGTTTGTGGTACCACCCTCCTCCCTCTACCAGCTCCTTTCATAATGTGACAGCATGTAAACAAACACTGATGCATTATTGTTTCAGATGCTTTTATAACAGGCTTTTAGATCTCAAACCAACCCTCTCCCTCTGTCTCTGTCTCTCTCTCTTTGTCTCTGTCTGTCTGCAGGTCATGAGCTGCTGTCGGAGCTGCAGCAGCGTCGTTTTAACGGCTCGGAGGGAGGAGGAGGAGGAGGACAGGGAGGTGAGGAAGCAGCTGTCAGTCATCCAGGTGTCACTGCGCTGGTCCAGCTCAGACTGATGGGTGGATAGATGGATGGAGGGCTGAGTGAATGAGGGGATCTGCATTGTTTTGTGCAAATCTTTTGTGAACTATTGTTGTTGGAGATGGGCAGTTGAATGCAGTCATTCAGTTGTACTACGTAGTGTAGTGACGCAATGTATGAGGGTACTGCGTAGACTGCAAGAGTTCTAGGAACTGTATAAGGATGCCAAGTAGGGTAACCTGAAATTTAACACCAGAAGTGAGACTTTAGCGGAGCATAAGCATGACTAAAGCGTCCATTAATTCAGTCCACAGGGACCTCTGTTACGGCATCTCTGTCAAACTGTCTTCACCAGAAATTTACTGGACAAAAATAATCCAGCACAACAGTGGGTGTAGTCCTGAATGCTAATATATCACACTTTAGGCTAATGGAAGGGCGCGGCTCTGTCCTGCCGTATTAGGTTTGGGAAAGTTTACACTCTAGCAACGCCAGCCAATCTTGTTATCCGAGACAGCGTTTCCTTTGCCAAGCTCATCGGTTAGTCCTCATCCTGAAAAGCCTTTTCTCTTTTAACGGTGAAAGTGAAAACGTACTGTTTGAAAATACAAACCAGTATATGAGCTAAGTATCCAAACAGTAGTACCAGTATATAAGAATGAAATAACAGTCTGATCTTACATTTTTCCTTAACTTATAATAGTAGGACTAACTAGTTCTACTCTGCAATACAAGAACTGTTTCTTTATTTCCATGTCTTCTACATGGATCATCAACTGGTGAGGATGCTGATATTTTACCTGAGACCTGTTAGCTTTAGCCTCTGACCTCTGACCTCCAGGTCCAGCCTGGTGTCCCATGGAGGAGGAGCTGCTGGCTCAGCCTCAGGTGATGAAGCTGCTGGACTCCCTCAGGGAGCAGTACACCAGATACCAGGAGCTCTGCAGGCAGCGAAACAAACGCACCCAGCTAGACGAGATCCACGCCAAGGTCATGCAGGTAAAAAACACGCATGCACACACACACAAACACACACACACACACACACCCCCTGATTCAAGTTTGTGACCTTTGACCCTCAGAAACAGTGTCATTGAGCAGCTTCACTCTTCCACAGCACTTAGAAACCTAGTTTGTGGAGAAGCCCGCAGTAGAAGTAGACTCTACTGGGGGGCTGATGGGGAACACCACTGTCTTGGAGATGAGCCTGGGGTTACCATGGTAACCGCACAATGTCAGTCGCTAGCCTGGAGGATTTGAGATGGGGTGGGTGGCCTAGTTCTGGATCGAACTCTGTGTGTGTGTGTGTGTGTGTGTGTGTGTGTGTGTGTGTGTGTGTTAGCTCTTTAAGGCATCACTGATCTGATAAATACAATTAAATCATGATACTGACTTACACATCTGGATAGACAGTCCCAGATGTTACTGTACTGTATAGTACTATGGTGAACAACTTCAACTCATGACAAAAGCATAATATTTACTGCAAAAGCATAATATTTACTGCATATGATTTTATACATAATATTTATACATATATTAACATGTACATAACATTAATTCTCTACCAAACAAGGCACACTCGCAGAGTTTCCTTAAATAGCTGTAATTTACATTGTAAATATTGTGGAAAATACAAATATTTAAAATTAGATAATTAAATAAAATGTAATTTTGTCAATGATTTGTAAAATTATTTTTAAAAAAGCATAAAAATGATTTCTCCCCCTTTTTTTCTCAGGGAATTCTGACACTAATTTCTGTGAGACACAGTGTTTTTGGACCTTGCAGGATATCTCTGCTTCTGCTGCTTCGATTTTGACCTTCCTATTTAAAAAATGTGTTTCTTTTGTCTCCTCCAACTTAATGAATGAGCAATGCTAAATCACAGGGATAGCCAATTCATAAATTCAGTCATACTTTGATGGGGTCTGCATCAATTTTCAATTAAACTTGTTCTATTTCAGTTGACTTTACTGTAAATATATTTGTGTTGCCAAAGCATATCAAGGGAAATACATAGTGGATATTAATACAAACTATTTATAAAAGAAAAGATTTATGAAGAAGCTCTTAATGTGATGCTATTTGTTGGCATGTGAACTCAGAGAGAGACAAGTAGAGCCTGAGAGCCCCCTGCTGGTCGCTCTGCTGCACTGCAGCGACTGAAGGAGATCCTCACAAACAACAACATGTCTCCCGGTCACCCTTTTTCACAGCAGACATGTTGACATGTCACAGTATGAAAAGCACAAGTGTAAATAATAAAATGAATGATGGCTGAATTCCATTTAGCTGCTTCAGTTTCAGGGTCCTGGTATTGAGCATGCTGCCTCACTCTCACACTGTCATGGCTTACTGGTCATAGCTTTCGTCCCCTGCTAGCAGTGTGTGTAGCAGAATTTCAGAGCTCTGTGATTGGATGAAATGCACCTTGGGAGTTGTAGTTAACATCTTCTCTTACAGTCCTTTTATGTACACGGGCTTGTATCTTTGTCTGTTGATCAGATAAAAGCCAGATATTTTCTACCACAGCTGCTCCTCTTTTGTACTGATGATTCAACCGGAAGAGTTTCACGTTCATCCATTTCATCAGCTGACATTGTCTATGGAGAAAATGAATGGGACTTTTACCTCTGGAACCAGCACCTCCCACTTCCTCCCACTTCTCCCTCTATAGGAGATCACTAAGTCTGTATTTTGTGTTTTCTCCCTCTCTCTTTCTCTCAGGTGGTCACCTGGCTGCAGGGTCCTGGTTCAGAGCTGTTGAAGACTCAGCAGGCGATCGGAGACTCGAGTCGAGCGGCTCAGGCCCTGCAGCAGAAACACGAGGAGATCGAGAGCCAGCACAGTGTAATGCAACACACTGAAAACACACACACACACACACACACACAGATAAATACAGATCTGAGTGGAGTCACAGAAACAAGTTCACTCTCATTCTCTCTTGACACTTTCATGTTGTGATCACTGCAGTGGCTGAGACTCACAGAGCGTCATACAGAGCAGTCGGTACTGCTAAATAAAATAACCCTTAAATCGACATGACCAACATTAAAGGAATAGTTCGGCATTCTGGGAAACACTTATTGGCTTTCTTGCCGAGAGTTAAATGACATTTTAGTTACACTGGTAAATGTGAGCTTGGGCTGATTCTGTGTGTGTGTGTGTGTGTGTGTGTGTGTGTGTGTGTGTGTGTGTGTGTGTGTGTGTGTGTACAGGAGTGGTTTGCGGTGTATGTGGAGTTGAACCAGCAGATCGCTGCCTTGCTCAGTGCCGGGGAGGAGGAGGAAGTGGTGGAGCTGAAGGCGCTGCAGCAGCAGCTGAGCGACGTCTGCTACCAACAGGCGGCTCAGCTGGAGGGACGACAGAATGTCCTGCAGGCGGCACAGGGCTTCCACAGCACCACACAGGAGGTAACACACACACACACACACACACTCTCTGTATCAGCTGCTGTTTGTGCTGGATGTTCAGACTGCGTTAAAAAACCCCACAAGGGCTGTTTTCAGTTTCATCTTTGAGCATCCAGTACAGAAGTAGGTCCAGGACGCGTTTAGCCTAGCTTAGCACAAAGACTGTAGGCAGGGGGAAACTGCTAGCATTGCCCATCAAAAGAGACAAAATTGAATTTTAGCAGCTCTTCAGGAGGCAAACTGATGGATCAACTCTTGGTCTGTGTCTCCACAAACTAAAAACTAAAGCCAGACGATTCCAGGATGAAGCCGAATGTGGGCAAGTGGCCATGAATCAAAGCTCTGTCTGTCTCTGCAGTTGTCCCAGCAGTTGGACGGTCTTCTGGGCATGCTCTGTGCCGACGTGGCTCCAGCTGACGGAGCTTCGATTCAACAAAACCTTAAGCTGTTGGAGGAGAAGCTGCAGACTGTCGGTTCGTGCTCTGAATGATAAATCTTGAGAATTTTCCTCTAAAATACTTTTTTTGTACATCTTTTAGACCCAAGCAGTGACACATTGTTAACTGAGGGGGGTAGTAAAGTTCCTCTGTGACATTAACCGTCTCCCCTCCGTTGCAGAGGCAGGTCTCGCTTCTCTGCGTCAGAAGGGGGCGCTGTTGCTGGAGCAGATGTGCTCCCAGCCGTCCTGGTCTCTGGAGGAAACGGAGAGTCCAGCTGGAGAACAGCAGGAAAACGTTCAGCACATCCAGGCTGTGATGGAGGAGATGCAGCTCCGCAAGCAGAGGTAACTTTCTTCTTCTTTTTCTTTTTACAGCAGAGTTCAGCAGGGAGCCACGTGGGGTGGTTCATCATCAGTCTTTGTGAAACTAGTGCAGACATTTTCATTTCCATCTGTCGATGACCTGGAGTAAGTTAGATTGCTTGCCGCACAGCTAAGGATGCTAATGTTGTTCTGGTCATTCAGAGTAAAATACACTACCAGTCTACAACCATTAGTCAGATTTTCAGCAAATGTCCTGATCTCCTTCCAGCTCCTCAGAGGATGAACTGTTTACATTTTAATGACCCCATGACCTTTCCTCTAGTACCACCCTCAGGACAAATTTTACCTATATTTATTTTTTACCTCCACTACTGGTACGACTCTGAGAATAGATAAATCATCAGTATGTTGTTTGTTCTGTCCAACACTTTCATATTAATGCTGTAATGAACACTGCAGCCTCTAGGGGGCGGTAGACAGTTAGTTAGATTATGTGAATGAAGCCTTTAACTGTGTGTGTGTGTTGCAGGTGTGAGGACATGGTGGACGTGAGGAGGCTGAAGATGCTACAGATGGTCCAACTGTTCAAATGTGAAGAAGACGCTTTACAGGTAGGACACACAACAACACACACAAACACACACAAACACACACACAACAATACAACCTGTATTGATGAGATGATGATCTGTGTGTGTGTGTGTGTGTGTGTGTGTGTGTGTGTTCAGGCAGTAGAATGGCTTGGCGAGCTGTTGGACGCCCTGTTGAAGACTCACGTCAGACTGGGCGACGAGTCTCAGGAGACCAGGACCATGTTGGACAAACACAGGAAGTTTGTGGACGTCGCTCAGGTGAGACACTTCCAGACAGCTCATAGTCATTTGATCTATTGTTTACATAAAAATATTGATTAGAGCAATAGTAGTTCACATCCACAATGAACAAAAACAATTTTACTATCTGAACTTATCTACAGCTTATGATGACGAATTTGTTCAAAACTGTCATCTAGTAACTAAATTGGTCACAAGACGAGATTCTGATTCATTTCAGCCGGTGACAATAATCTCTCTGTGCTTTGATAGTACCAAAGCATTTATTCAGCCTTCACTGTGCTCCCATGTTGAGATCCACTGCTCCACACAGACTTACTAAAGTTGCAAAACTATCAAAACTAATCAAAACAGTAAAATTACAACATTAAATTGTCCACAGCCATGCTAGTGGTTCTGTGAGGCTTTACTTACTGTTGGTGCCGAGGTGCTTTGAGCTAAATGCTAACACCAGCATGCTAACATGCACACAATGACAATGCAAACATGCTGAGGTTTAGCAGGTATAATGTTCGCCATCTTAATTTAGCGTGTTAGCATGCTATCATTTGCTGTTTAGCAGAGTCCAGCTGAGGTTGATGGAAATGCCATTAGTTTTGCAATCAAAGCAATACAAACATGCTGAGGTTTAGCAGGTATAATGTTCGCCATCTTAATTTAGCGTGTTAGCATGCTATCATTTGCTGTTTAGCAGAGTCCAGCTGAGGTTGATGGAAATGCCATTAGTTTTGCAATCAAAGCAAAGCAACTTTAAGAGACGAAGAAGGACGAAATAATTCTGAAAACAAA
>VMKM01002192.1:0-84234 GCA_008360985.2 Macquaria ambigua | reverse complement strand
GGATGGATGGATGAATAGATGATAGATGGATTGATGGACGGATGGATGGATGGATGATAGATGGATAGATGGATGGATTGATGGACGGATGGATGGATGGATGATAGATGGATAGATGAATAGATGATAGATGGATTGATGGATGATAGATGGATGGATGGATGACAGATGGATGGATGGATGGAAGAAAGGATGGATATTCAGAATTTCATTTCTCAGTTAAGCTTGAAAGGATCTGAGTCATGTAGGACAATCAGGCCTGGTTTGGACCGGACCAGTGTCTGTCCTGGTATGTCGAGGCCGACATGAACAGGACAGACACCAGTCAGGCATACACAGTTTATCAATGACTGATTGCCATTCACATTAACAAATCAACAATTCAATCAATTCTGCTTGGGTCATTTAATGTTGTCCCTTCTACCTAAAATGTCCTTATTAAACTGTCCATCAGACTGAGCTGTTTAACCAGGTGAGATTGGCTGTACCCAGGTACCTGCAGATTCCACTCAAAGGCACAGCACTGTAGAGTGGCTGACCACGTTCAGGGCTGACTACATAATATGGTCTAATACATTTCTAATAAATCCTTTGGGCTACCATTTTGATAGATGATTTAAGGCAACATTATGTTACTGCAAATCCTGTTTTGTCTTTTCAAAACAGCTAGGACATTCATTCTAACAGCCATGCTGATTTTATTGTTTTTCCCTGTTTTCACACTGTGATAGATCATTTGGTCTAATTACTTCATTCATTTTTGAAATGTATTGTTTTTGTTCAGCATTTTCTTTAACATTAATGGGGTCACAGAATATGATTATTGTTTGATATGAGAAGAGTAACACATTGCACTTACACACATTAACTCCATTAACTTAGAATTTGCTGTCTGTACAGTAATAAGCCCTTCTCACAGCAGACATTTTGGTAGGTCATAGCAGGAAAAGCATAGGTGTAATTGATAACATTAAAAACGACTGTATTCCATTTAGGTGAGCTAGTTCCAGGATACTGGTATTGTGAATGGTGGCTCACTGGGGCACTTAATGGGACTGAGCTGTCGTTAATATTAATGTTTGCTTCACCTGTGCTTTTCTTGCTATGACAAGTCAAAATGTCTGCTGTGAAAAAGGTCGATTCCAAATGCACTCCATCATTCTGACGGATGGAAAAAAAATATTGCTGGCACTGCAGCAGGTTAATCGTGGTTAACTTCATAAAAGTTGACAGTACATTACAAAATAGCAGTATAGCTAAACAAAGGTCCCAACACGCGAGTAGACTTATGACCAATCAACAGCAGCACAGGTAGAGAACTAAGCTAGGCATAGGCATACTATAGGCCAGCGGTTTCCAACCTTTTTTGTCCAACGTACCCCCACAGCCCTATCAGATGGGCCTAAGTACCCCTTTACCACACCTCTTTGATAGAAGGGATAGCTTTATGGCATTGTTCAATTGTGTTTTTTTGTAGTTTTGTCCTACTGACATTTGGAATGACAGAAACTGGTTGTTTCAGCCATTTACAGTATTTTTACTTTGAGCTTTTTGTTGTCTGTGTTCCAACTCGTCTTTCTGTCGTCTTAATCAACTTACAGCTGACTCAGGTTGGTGGGAAACTGAGGACTGTCTTGTGCAGTCACACTACCATAGTTGGAAAGTTATTGTGACAATAACTATAAAGATCAGTATCACACGATTTTGTAATTAATTGCGTGTTGATATTTCTCCTAAACACAAATATGTGGATATATATGATCAAATCATAATTTCTGTTTTTTCAAATTAGCTGAGCTTCACCCCTGGTAACTGCAGAAGTGCCCCTGGTTGGGAATCAATGCTATAGGCAACTGACTGTGCATGACAACACCAGAGTAACAGAGTTACTTGTTTAAAAAAGTGGCACAGTGGCAGTCCAAATGGTTGTACTTATATCTGTGTGTTGTGTATGACAGGTTGTTACAAGGACTCTCGGCTGCTCCTGTGAGACCTTTTGCAAACCAGTAATTTAAGTGTTCAGCTAAAAGAGCATTCTTAGTGACAGTCCTTCCTCTACCTGTCATGGAGTTTTCTGAAGTGCTGAGCTGTTCCCTTAGCTTGTCCACATCGTCAGGGTGGACCTGTTCATACAGAGTGCTGCCAAACCACTCTGACTGGGGATGGTTCAGCACTGGTGTCACTGAGTCCGACACATAGATCACCCGGCCCGTCTCTGCAGCAACCACAAACAGGAAGCCGTCTGCCGCCTCCAGGATCAGATGCTTCAGTTCCTACAGGGAGCAGAAAGGTACATGAGCACACAGACATAAACACACAAACACAGCCACACACACACACACACACACACACACACACACACACAGGTAAGATCAAAGACATGTAAATTGATTGGAATTGTCTTAAGGATCTGTAGGGATAGGAAGGAAAGATGTACCTCCTACATGTAAAATGTAGGAGGTAGCCTATTTGTAATCAGCTGTATGCTGTATTACAGTCACTAATTAGCCATAATTAGCCATAACAAGTGTAAGAGTCAGATAATGCTGAAGGAGCACTGTAGCTTCATTATCTTCAACTCAAGTGGTCACTACACGTTATATTAACATAAGCCTCCTGCGTTATATTAACGTATGTACACTCCATACTGTGAACTTTTGCACATCCTTCAGTTAATATTTTGCACATTCTGCACAAAATGTACAGCTCTTCTTTTTCATGTTATTGTACAGTTTTTTCTAATTTTATCTTATTCTATTTTATTTTATATGTCTCCACATTTTTTTATTGCTAATTTCTCTATTTTATATGTGTATTCTTGACTTGCTTTTTCACAGTACTTGCTTTTAGTGGCTTTATTTAAATATCTGTATATATTTATGCTTATTTATGCACCAATACACCAAAGCAAATTCCTTGTATGTGAAAACCTACTTGGCAATAAATCTGATTCTGATTCTGATTCTCAAAACCCAAGTATCTTAAAAAAAGACAGCTACAGAGCTTATTAAATGACACAACAGGCTGTGAATCATTTGACAATTACACGCTGGCTATGGCCTGCCATTGTCAATGTGTATAATCATGACAAATGAGGACATCAGCATCTGATTTGTCTTGGGGTGTGTCTCAAACCACTCTCTAGATTAGTAGGTAGCGATCTACCCAGGAAGTCATTTTCCAGGTTTCCCAATGTCAAAATTGTTCCTGTCTTGAAAAATTCTCTGGATCCACGGCAAAAAGCAGTGAGCAGCTTTGGTCACAAGTAAGCAAAGTCCACTTTCAACATGCACAACACTGAATCTAGGCTACCCTAGTAATGTGTCTTCACAGGAGAACATTTGTTGGTCTACCTCAGATGGTCAAGCATGTGCAGAAAGGGTATACATATTCTGGAAAAAAGTAGTTAGACAGAAGATTTACATCATCCATTGAGCAGATTGTGAAAGGTTTAATCCACCAGTTTCAAACAAGGTTTTTATGTGTACTATTTCTATTTTGATTGAGCTATTGTTCTGATGCACAGAATAATTCTACATGCACACTGGTATCCTGATTCTGATCAGATTTTTGGAGTATCCTGGTTATCAGCTGTGCATGTAAAAATTATATCTTGGTTTCAAAAACCCAGATCAGCATTCCCCTACATTCATGTAGGGTGTCCCAGTTTTTGGGGGGTATTGATGGAAACTGTTCATGTGGCTCTCCAGATAGCCTTCCAAACTGAGCATTTTCACAATGACTTTGTGGGGATCAATATGTAGAAACTTGATTTCACTTTGATATTTAAGTATTTGTCTGTTGATCAGTGCCAAAACCACTGTGATTCAAAGTAGTAAAAAAATAAAACAAGAAGAAGCGCACAGACGGAAGGGTTGGGCAATATGTTAAAATTTTCCAACCGGCCACCGTCAGCCTAGCAACCGGTGATTGCTGATATATTTGTGTGTGTGCAATACGCGCATGGGGCAGGGGACTCCCCACTCCTCAGACTGACATCAGCGGTCTTTAATGTGAAAATCTAATTTTACTGAAACTTTACAGCCAATAGACCACTCCTCTTCAATTAAACAAATAAATCATCTTGAGATCTTTGCTAAGGAATAAGCTGTAAAGACTGGCTGAACAGCTGTCCGACACTATTTGAAAAAGAGTCCAATGGCGTCAGATGAAGGACGCCTCCGCTTGCAGCCTCCAAATGAACAAACAGGTGCTATTAAAAGATCAGGGTGCACAAATGCACATACAGTTTTTGGTCTAATTCTCAAATACGATTTATGAATTGACGTGGCTTTTTAGTGCTAATCGATCAGACAGCAACAACTAAAGAGGGCTTGATTGTCATTTAGTCACTGCCCTGTGTTGTGAAAGACTCGCAAGTCAGTGCAACAAGAACGTGCATAATATGGCCCAACTCCAACTGCCAGTTCCTATTTGCACACGCTTTGAATTGCGCTTTGCAGGTTAATTATTTACAGAGTTGAATTCTCGAAGAGGCAGACCATTAAATTAGCAAAATAAAATGACAAAAATCACCCCCCAAAAAAACAACCGTCTATGGACTCACCGATATATTCATCCAATCGCCCAACCCTAACGGACGGTGAATATGTTTTATACATATATGTCCTCTGTGATAACGCTCTGGGTCTCTGATAGTACAGTACCTGTTCAGTGAGAAAGGAGGGCTTATAGGCCCCATCAGTGGACGTGTTGCCAGTGCCCCTCATGGATTTCATATGGGAGACAGCCATACGCAGGATGGTCAGCTTATCAGGTTTTCGTGCCAGGGCGCTGCATGTAGGGACCATGTCTGACAGTTCAGTGATGTACTGGGTCATTTTGTTGCGCCGGCGTCGCTCAATCTCACTGTGGTTCTCTCTAAAACAGAGGAAAGAGCAGTTAGACGCTTGGAGAGGTTACGGACTGGGAACCACTTGCCAGCCTTGCTTGAATAAATGATCAACAGCTATGATGCATCATGATTTCTCTCTAATACCTCTCCAGTCTTTTGACTTTTGATGTCCCTAAACTGCAACCTATGATCTGTTTGTCTAAATTGAAATGCCAGAGGAGTGATTTTACCATTACATCTCAGTCTTTACAATTGACAGAGTATTGTCTAGAATCTGTAATAAATTGTCAGGATCAACATTTTGAATGTTAAATGAATCTTAAATGAAACAAGGTTATGCCAAAAAAAAAGCCTTTAGAGGCTCCTACTGTGCTCTGTATTTGTGAAAAGATTGCATTTATTTGTCTCAATCTGAGACAAAACCCCCTGCAGACCCTTATAAAACTGACACTTTTCACTGAGGTCTGAAGCTGCCAATACATTTTTGTCCCAATGTCTAATATTTTGGGAAATTTTCATGTCAAAAATAAATACATTAAAAGCCACCAAAATGTTGTTTCTGCTCAAATGTTATTCTTATCAGGTGGAAAAATCCAAATGAAACTCTTCTAGTTGTGTTAACAGATCCATCAGGTGGCATGCATCGTGTTTAGCTGCAGGTTTCACCGACTGACACATACCACCATATTTTTTCGTCATATCAGTCAACATCAATATATATCATAAAATAAATCAAGTCAATATTTCTGTTGAACTTTAAGATTCCATTAAGTTTATAATTCTCTGGAAGCAGACTCAGTACCTGAAAATGGCCGAGAATTGTTTCAGAATAAATGATACAGTTTATATATTGTTTATATAATTATGTTCATTAGTTTGAATCCCTCATTTGTGAACATACATTTCAGCACAATGTGTTTTACCATTTAAAAAGAGAATTTGCATGTCTAATGTATTTATTTATTTCTTCATTTATTGCCCATAGGTACAATGCCACAAAAGCAGATGGTAATGTTGCAGTTTGTTGCGGGGTGTTTCTCTGAGTGCCTTACTGCTTGTTCCAGGGGAAGTCTGGAATTGCTGGTGTTTGACACTGTGTTTTTACTCTGGATGGTGATGTTTCAGGTGATGAACTGAGTTTGTGGTTATTTCCCATCTTTATTTACATACATTCTTTGGCAGAATTAACAGTATACATCATCATTCTTTCTTTTGGGACTGTCTCACCCACTCTGTGTCCAAAAGAGGGCTCTAAGTAGCCAAAGTATGACCACAGCACTGACATCTTTGTTTCCTCATTTATTCGATAGAGCTCTTCACGTTTAAGTGAAAAATCCTCTGTGGCCCCAGCTGGCTAGGCCTACCTGGCGTATCTCTCCTTATCCCCACCAGGAATCTGATCATCATCATACCTACAGAGAAGAGAGGACAGCATGTAACACAATGTACATATATAAAGATGAAAAGCACCACGTAGCAGCGTCACTATCCATTCTCCTCATATGCAATGGTTGTCATAATAATATTGTGTGTATAATAATGCATGAGAGTAGATGGTTCAAAGTTGATGGTAACAACATGGGTAAAACTGGACAAAAAAGGCTGGTGTAACTGGTGCAGTGATAAAAGTATTCTGTTCTACTCTGAGTAAGGACAGGTTACAAAACAATGTTTTTATTACATTCTGGGTTACACTTTCAGAGTTGTGGCCTTCATTCATATTGATTAACTCCCAAACTTAACTGCTGACATCTCAGGACAAGGTGACATCACTGAACAGAAATGTGACTAAGGCAGCAGCACAGAGTTTTAGACAAAAACTCAGGTTTACTCCTTTTTAGCACTGAAATGTATGATGTTAACATAATGGACATTTGGGAAATAAGTTTATAACTAAAATTGGACTGCTTAAATTCAGACACCAAAATTCAAGACAAAAAACTAAAACATCCAGACTACTTCTTCCTCTTGTATTTTAGGCAGATTAGATGCTTGGTGCACATGGGTGACAGAATGTAACCTGACAGGATAGCAGTCTGACTGGGGCATCCTTGGTAGTCCAGGTGTTCAATTTTGAATTTGTTTGAGTTTTAGTGTCTGGATTTAATCAGAATCAGATCCAGATTTTACTAATTGAATTTGAGCAACTTATGTATTGTTGAATATTGGACACTTACATTTTCTATCTGAATTTGTGAACCCTAAAAAAGTACTTGTTTAGTACATGACATCTGCTGATGAAGGCCATGAGATGCTGAAAGCTCCTGAAAAAGCTGATATGTGGATCTCGTATTGAGATCTTTTTGTCAAACCCAAAATCGTGTTTTGGAAATTGCACCATTTGAAATGACATACTGAAAATTTCTAAGAGGAGAATTCAAACCACATGAATTCAGATACATGGTTATCAAATTCAACTATTTCAATGCATTCAATGCAATTTCAACATTTAACCACCGCAAGTATTCAGCAGTCATTTCACAATGAAGTATTCAGTTTTTTTGAAAGATCAAAATTACTGTTATATGCTTTCATATTCGAACCAGTTCTAGCAGAATCACAGCATCAGCAGACTTCAGTAACCATAACTAAAGTATAAAAATAAGACCCAGGCTGTAAGAAAAGCCCTATTTTCCTTTAAACTGTCCATTAAAATACAGGGACACTAGTTGGAAAGGTTCAGATTAAGTAAAGGCAGATATCACTAAATTGAAGAACTTGTAGCATGAAATCGACTGAGAATGTACTTAAAATCCAGAGAAACTGTAATCTATGATATCCTGTTGATTTACAGCCTGGAGTTTTCACACTGTTGGCATACAGAAGAGTCCTGTCTGAACTTCTCCCTCTCACCTGTCTTCATACTTTGCTGATGTTACAGCCTGAAAAGTGCACCACAGCCCCTTCCCCCAAACAACCCAAAAAACACTGGATTGGGTCAACTCTACCTTCTTTTCCAATATAGTCTCTGTGCAGCTGTGCATCACTGTATGTCACATACTGAGAAGCAGGAGGAACTAAAGCTACTGGCTATGGGAGACAGAAGTGAATTATCTATTTTATGTACAAGGTACAGTGGCAAACCCTTTCACTGTATGTAGCCAAATAAATCATACATGTAATGCCACTGTCCATTATTAAGAGTGCAGTTCCTCCTGTGTTCAGCAGAGAGCAGCTCCTCCTCCCCATTGTCACCACTCAACTCAGCAGAAACAAATCCACTGCCGTGTTGTCAGCTCAGAAATAAAGGACTTACTGTACATCCTACAGACATACTCACTACACATCATGAGAAGGAAGAAAAGGAAAACAAGTTGAGATAAATTAAATGTGAGTGGATGGTTGTGATGCAGTGACAGAGAAAGAGAGAAAGAAGTCCCTCTTTAAAAAAGCAATACATAACAGAGCACTGTGTTTTTGATGGAGGGAAATAAAAAGTAAGTCATGAGGTGTCCACGCAGCAGTCAATGTTACAAACATAGGGTATCTGCAGGGTTGCCAAAGACAAACTTTTAAAGACCTTTTTAATGCTACCTGAAATTAATCTAAGACCAGAAAAATGATGCTCCAGTTTGGTAAAGTGCATGCATACTGTACTACTAACCCATTTTTCAATTCAAAGAGTGCAGTGAAAAATTTGATTTAACAATTTTAATAAGTTCATTTCAACAACTTCAATTTATCATTCCTGCAGATACCCTGAAACAGAAACGGCGTGTTCTTTGTGAACTAAAACATTTCAGACAGGACCGGAATGCTTTCGGTGGTCTCACCTTGAAAATTTGCTAGGTCCCTCTCCGTCCTCGTCATCAAAGTCCATTCTGAGAAACAATCACAGGAAACACAGTTACTACTTCTATTAGACTGAGGGCTGACAGTGCTCTCATGACTAAATTCCCAGTGTTTTCTGGTAAAAAGAACTTCTGCGATAACTTTAGGCAGTGGCAGAAAGCAGAAATCAGTTTGGGGCAACAAAGTCCTTCCTCATTTGGTTCTGCTGCTGCTGCAAAGTGACAAACTAGCATCTACTGACAAATAAACCAATAAATCAATGCGTTTCCTTTGCAGAGCTGATGCTTTCATCTCAACATGTCACACTCATGGCACGAGTGATGAGCCATTGCGTTGCTCTACCACTGGGATCAAACCACTGTGACAAAGTTTGAAATCAACCATCTGTGACAAGAGTTATGATGTGTCATGATGATGGGTTAAAAAGCCAACATCAATGCATGTGAGAGCAGGCATGCAATAGACAGGACAGTATACAAAAATCTGCAGCATTGTTTGGTTTAGCAGCAGCAACAGATGTGTCGACACTGTACAAAGAGCATCGCAGTACAACAGCATGGTAGGCTGCAAGATTTTAAAAATGCAGTCCTGTGCAACAACCTGTACATCTGAATGTAATGGAAACAGAAAAGGGTGATGGAAATGGAAGGCAGAGCAGCGTGACATGGAGTGGTGCAATGCACGCCCTGTTTGTGCCTCTGCATACATTGTCCCCATGTAGACAAAGCACTATTAACATAGAAACAGAGTTGTTCGGAGAAACCATCAGGCTGGAATACTATTATGGAGCCACTTGTTGTTGAGAGGTAGAGAGGTTTATGGAGAAATCCACTGACAGGCTACTACCATGACTCATCCTCATTTTGTTTAACTCTAAAAATATTCTTAACAGGTCTGCCACATTTTACAGCAGTATTATCACCACTGTTCCAGCTAAAACAACTGCACTACAATGACTGCATCAACTGTATAAACACTGTCAGGACAAACAAGCGGGCCATCACTTCCAAACTAGACAGATCTCTGGTTATCTGAGCTATTGAAATGGCTCTGGGGCTTGGTGAACTGCGTCAGTCTCCATATCATCCCATCATCACAAATATTTATATTCATACTATAATACAGCAGAATGAGATAAGGACATTCAGTAGCAGTAGTCTGCATCTAGTAGTAATATTCCACCATGATCTCCCCAAACGGAACATTTATAGTTTGTCATAATTACTGTAGATCGGTAACTATGGCCATATAGTTTACCTTATCCTCACTTTATTTGACTATTTCTGTCTCTATACACTTTGTAGTTACTACCTATGTTTAGTGTACATAGTATTTAGAACAAGGCATTTGTTATTCAAACTGATGTATATTATTCTTGTTGGCTATATTCTTCACTATTATTTCGTCAGCCAATACGTTTTGAATATTGCGAGGAGGAATGGTACAAGAACAGCAACAGGCGATCTGCAGACTTTGTACCTGCTGCAACACAACAATTTCCCCTCTGGGGGATCAATAAAGAACCTATCTATCTATCTATCTATCTATCTATCTATCTATCAGACGACAGACGCTTATTGCTGTTGTCAGAAGCAGCACGCCTCTAACACTTTGTATCTTCAAGGTATCATCTTTTTTTTACTTTGCCAGCTTGTTCTGTGGAAAAATCATTTTCGGTGAGCCAGCAAGGCTTGAATGGTCACAGTTACTCATAGCTTGGCTCAGCGCTAGGGGTCGGCAAAATGAATAAAATCATCTATCACGGTCTGTATATTTTTATATCACAATGTCAATTAATATCATGACATACATTTTCATGATATTAGTTTAGAATAGTCAGGGATTAAGGTTATATGATATATTCCATATTTCTTCTGTCATTGTTTAGAATTCTAAAGTGTTCTACATAGATTTAAGAAGAGGCAGTCAAAAAATGATCAGTAACCTGCCACAGTGATGAGGGAAAAATTTAATTTCAGACCCTCAAAAACAGAAGCAGAAGTACTACCCTCTCTCCTAAGTAGCCTAGCTGTTGTCCATTACTCATACGGGAATAAATACATTTGGACATTTTAATTTCACTCCCATGACACCCCCTCTCAGATAGTCTTGAACCCATAATTTTTTCTGCAATCTCAATCTCTCAATTTTTGGAAACACAAAGCTTATTGGATTTAGCTCATCACTGCGTCCATCACCAAATGATTTCACCAAATGAAACAGGAAACCCGGCTAAATTGACTAAATCTTGTGCAGAGAGCTCAGGCATGATACCTCCAGAAACACACTGCTTTCAGAATTATCACAAGATTCCTCACGTCTGTTCCATAGATAATACACTATATGTGACTTGTCATAATGACTTGCCATTCCAGAATGGAACCATATGGCAGCCATCTTACCTGGGTCCAGTTTTTAACTTGCTGTAATTGGAACCTATGGTGAAAGAGGCTTATGTTGTCTTTATAATCCTTATATTTTTCTACCAATACACCAATACTGTTTTTTATTCAAAGTAATGAGTGTAAGACAACTGTGCCTGTCTAGAATGAACCAAAAAACTAAGATTCTGGTAGAAATGTGATTATTATAGCTCCAAGAGAACAAATCATGCTTTCAATCATGAAGATAATCTCATAATTGTGCACTTATATTGCAGACAATGATTTTAGTTTTTCAATTTTGCCTGAACTTAATATGTAAGAACTGTCTTTGGTATTCTGAATGGCTAATATATTACATTAATCAATATCGTTTATGTAGAAATCCTAAATAGATTCAGTATTATGGCCTATGTTGGCAGGCAATTACAATCAGAAACACAAGAGAG
Source organism: Macquaria ambigua (assembly GCA_008360985.2). Classification (NCBI taxonomy): domain Eukaryota; kingdom Metazoa; phylum Chordata; class Actinopteri; order Centrarchiformes; family Percichthyidae; genus Macquaria; species Macquaria ambigua. Next base: position 72,757 of record VMKM01002192.1, on the reverse strand, counting down.
AAACACAACTACTGTAATATATTAATATATTTATTAATGTCATAAATTTTACATAAGGCAAAGATATATTTCTCTCTCTCTCTCTCTTTCTCTCTCTCTCAAACACACACACACACACACACACAGGGTTTGTGAGGAGAGGTTGAAGTGCCTTGTTAACTGTAAATGAGTTATTTTTGTTGATAAAGTTTAGTTTTGAAAGGTTTACTTTGTGCTGTAACGTTAATGCCTTCAGCAGAACTCCTGATGAACTCGTCGCAAATGTCTTTCATTCTCATGGCAAGGTAACGTTATGGACATTAAATTTACGATGATAATGCGAAGAAATCGCAGGAATTTTGCAAAACTGCAAGCTTGACCTGAACTGCTGAAGTACAAATCTCCAACAGGATTACTTTACCTGATCAACACATGGATTCTTTTTTATTTGCTTTACTGAAAGGAAAAGTGTGTAAAGGCATGAGGTAAGCTGACATCATGTGATGTTAATATATGATGACAATTGCAGGATTCAAGGCGGCTAATTTTGGGTTAGCTAGATGTGGTGAACATCTAATAATATGCTGGCTGGTTGTGTGGTTGGTTAGTGTTCCGTGTTGTCCAACGTTACTGTTGTGTTGATTTGCCTGAGCTTCACTTTTTGTGTAGATTGTAATGTAGCTGGCTGTCTGGATTTGTCTTGAGATATTATGAAATGGGATGTAGGAGTGAAGACGAGCACTGCTCCTTGTCGTTAACGTGTTGTGTTTACTTTAATGTTACACTTGACTGGCATGGAGTCAGCTGCTTAGCGGTCAAATGTTAGGTTAATATTAATAACTTTGTTATAACGTTAACATTACTAAACGTTAGTGTAGCGTTAGTGTAGTGTTTGCTGGTTATAACTTATCTGTTTAGCTAAATGATCAATGGTGTTGAGAGCTAGCAATCAGCAATAACTTAGAACTCAGCTGGTCTGTTACTTGGTAGCTAACAGTAAAGTTACCTAGTTGACTAACTTTTTGTACTTTTATCTGTGGTCTGTTCTCTATTGAGTGCGATCAGATCCATTTTAGCAGCACTAAATAATCACAGATATAACACACTGACATACATGAAGCAAAACAGTCCCTTTCTTCTTGCAGCTACACTGGAACCAAATGAAGCCTTGGTTCTTGTCTCCTATGTATGCAGCAGATCAGTAATCAAATTTCTCCCCTACCCTTGACCTAATTTTGGAAGCTTGGCTTTCTTTTTTAACTGTATTAGTGATAGAAGACCTTGTGTCTTCTGTTTTGTTTTGTTTTTTTGTTTTTGCTGTGTCTGTGTCAGAGCAGACTCAACATGCAGTGAGGACAGAGAGTGGAGCTTTCCTTCACAGCGCAAATGTGTTTGAATTTCACAAATATTCAAATGTTCATTTTAAGAGGCTGCTCTGTGACTTTGTGTGTGTGTGTGCAGGGATGGAAAGAGTACTACACGATTACACTCAAGCAAAAGTACTTGTGTAAAAATGTACTTAGATAAAAAGTAAAAAGTAGGTCTGTTAAAATGTACAATACAACAATATTTTGCTACATTAGCTTGCTAGCAGTTCGTCCACGTTAGCAAGCAAGCTACGTGGATTTTTTGTTGGACTCTGTGTGGTGGGTGCTGGTCTAGGTACCAGATATGCTCGGCCTGGCAGATCTGCTCGGGGTTCTGCATTTACAGATGACGTAACACATTCACACAGCAGATCTCCCAGGCCGAGCATATCTGCTACCTACAATGGTCGTGTGTTGACATTAGCGCACTCCATTTCTAAGCTAACGTTAGCAAGTGTTGCACTCTGTTGACGCTGTAGGGGAGCTGAAGAGAGGCAAGGCACTCTGGAGCGTGCACAAACGTCACAAAAAACACAAAACAAACGCTTTGTTACAGTAACGAGAGTAAATGTAATTTGTTACTTCCACCCCTGTGTGTGTGTGTGTGTGTGTGTGTGTCAGGTTTCATTAATTCAATTCAATTCAATTCAGTTTTATTTATATAGCGCCATATCATAACAAAGTTATCTCAGGGCACTTTTTCAAGTAGAGCAAGTCTAGACCGACTCTTTATATTTACAGAGACCCAACAGTTCCCACCATGAGCAGCACCAGGAGACAGTGGCAAGGAAAAACTCCCTTTAACAGGTAGAAACCTCGAGCAGAACCAGGCTCTAGGTGGGCGGTCATCTGCCTCGACCGGTTGGGTTGAAGGGGGGCGGGAGAGAGAGAGCAGGAAGAAAGAGAACATACAGCAGCACAATACAGTTTCACACAGAGATGTAACGCAATGGCCGCGGCAATGGCATGGCTGTCAACACCAACAGAAACAATACTAAGAGCAACATTACAAAGGTAATTCCCTACTCAGATGACGGAAACCAGGTTCCTCATTTACATTACATTTAAGAAATCAACTTACTGGGGAATACCGACCATAACCTGGTTATTTAAGTGCATGTAATAACTTGTCATTACTCAGTTTGTATGCATGACCTGCCTGACGGTTTCATGCACCATGGGAGCAACACTGTCTGTATGAGGGAGCAATGGAGAGGATTATTGTGTGTCTGTTGTTGTCTTGGGATCTTCTTACCCAACTACAACCTTGCTTATCTACACAAACACGCACACACACACACACACACACACACACACGCACACACACACTTCATAAATAAAACAACAATGGCTTAGACAAGAACAATCCCTGGTGCCTCTCTGTGCCATGTTTATTTGCCATATTTCCTAGATCCAGGTCTGTGTTATTTATTCATGTTTATGTAGGCCTAATGCCTGTGCATGGGTTAAATGCACTGCTTTGGCCCCTGAAGATTAGATTTACAAGGCACTGAACTCATGTACAGCCCCCCCACCACCATACACACACAAACACAAAAGGCAAGTCTCCACCTCATTCCTTTAATGCTGCTCTCACTCTACATTAATGCAGAATCTGAAAATGCCATTTACATGTCAAATGGGGTTCCACTCATAATAGAGTTTTGAGATCACTTTCTACAAGCTCTCCATCCAAACTGAAACACCAAAGCAACAGACTAATGGTTGCATCCCTTTTCTTTTTCTTTTTCTGTTGACAGAAATATGCATTACCACCATTATTTGATAAGAATATCACTCCTTATCCCTATTTATCACTCAAAAAAGACAGATCGTTGGGATCGGGCTCCCCCTGTTACTAGGTGGCAGAAAAAAACGAACCTGACGCACCAGATGGATTGTTAGGCAGTTTCATCTGAGAGAGTTGGAAACTTGGCAGGTGATTGGATGAACCATCTGAGCCGAAGCCAGTCGGGAGAAGAGCGAAAACATCTTTTCCACTGAGAAAGCCTTCAGTGCTGTTCTTTGCTCTTCTTTCAATGAAGAAATACTCTACAGTTGTGATAGAACTGATGCTATAGCAGCATCTACGCTAACCTCTTTAGGAGCCGTCATTGTTGTTTTTAAACGAACAGTCACAGTCGTCATACCTAAACCACAGCTGTAGCCATATTTCTTCATAGGACGCTGATTGGTCAGAACCACTGTGGTTTAGTCACAAGCTCATAACTTGAAGCCTGGCATGATGGATTCTCACGTGATCTCGTGTGATCTTGTGATCTAGCTGCCTCGCAAGGTAAGAAAAAATACTGTCAAGACTAGAGTTGCAGCAATTAGTCAATTAATTGATCAGTCAATCAACAGAAAATGAATTGGCAACTATTTTGATAAATGATTTATTGGTAAAGTCAATTATCTGCTAAATATTTACAGGTTTCTGGTCATCTACAATTGTAAAATGAATATCTTTGAGTTTTGGACTGTGGGTTAGACAAAACAAGACATTTAACAGGGATAGCCATCAGCTTCTGTGGACTGCTGGGGGTTATTTTCAGATACTGCTATAAAAATGTTTTGAACCCTTCCCAGAGAAAATATATATGTAGTGGTTAATTTCCACAGCAGGTCAGCATTGAAAATACTCACCCTCCTGATCTCCTCTTGCCCCCCCGGCCTGGCACGGCTCCGCCCATCCTCATCTGGCCGGCCCCAACTGCTCCCGGCATCGCTACTGTCCCTGGCAACTCGCTGCCCATCTCTGGAAGATACAACAGTAAGAACAAAGCAGCTGGGTTAGTACACATAGGTCTACCATTAAACTTACAGTCTCTCCCATTTGTAAAATTATTATAAATACAATGAACATTTTCCGTAGAGTTTTTGTTTTGTTTTCAGCAGCTCTTCTGAAGCGCACTTCATCTGACAAATATTTAAATAGATGTAAAAAGACATTTTAAATCTTGCATTTCTGCTCACTTCACTCAGTGATACTCTCTGTCAACGCGGATACCCTCACTGATGCTACCAGCTGTTGTGTATTTGCTTGTTCTGCCCTGGTTCACTCAGAACACATTAGAAAATGGTTCCAATATTTTGTTGGAACACAATAAGCCATATTAACAGGTGCTGTACAATTAACAAAGGCAGGCTTTATTTAAATATATATAAAATTATATTTAGAGATATCGTGGTTTTAGTTCTCACGTCTTCAATGAATGGTAAGTTCATTTTTCACATTGTCTTGCACAGCTTGAGACCTTAAATATCCCCTGTTGAGTTTTTGACCACTAGTTTTGCAATGAAGTAGCCTAATGCTTGGTCACTGTCACTTTCACTTTTTATCTTCTGCATATGCACATGGATGCACATTTGCAAGCATGCAGCGAGACGATACATATTATATTCCTGCTGATGGTTTCAAGCTGTTCCGGTGATGGCAGAAGTAAGTCACAAAAACGTAGAAATGTGCAAACAAATGCAGAAAAGAAGACAACTTTTGTTAAGTATACACACAATGACTTTTGGTGAGAAACACTGAATGTAAACAGGGCACCTTTAAATACTTAAATCACCAGTTACCAATTTCAGTAGCTATTTTATTTAAGCAAAGTTATTGTACAACTGCATATGTTGAGACAACATTTAACATTTGAGAGACTTCTTTTGATAATCAAAAGGGCAATGTAAAAAAATCCGTAGGGTATTTAAAAAGGATAATTTTGGTATCATTACCGAAACACATTTTTTTTTATTTTGTTCTTGTAAGAAAAAAAAGGCTGATTCAACAGAATGAATGAGTTTAACATTTTACGGAGTATCATCAGTTCCAACTTCCAGTACCAATCTTGCAGATGGACTCGGAACATTATGCATTCCCTACAAGCAAATGTAGTTTACGGCTGCAACTAACGATTACGATGACTTTCCACTGATAGTACTTAACACCTCAGAAATATTGGGTTTAATTGATGAAAATCGGGCCTTTTAAACTTACTGGGAAAACCCTCTGGTTCTGAAAGTATATTAGTCTGCTGTCAGCACCATATTCCATAGGAGGACTGGGATCTGTAGAGCAATCAATCCACACAGACCTACAGCCTGAGGCTCTAGTTAGCAGGATACCAAATTCTATCGAATGATGTTTTAGAAATACACACGCATATTCCTGCACAGGCCCTTGAGTAAGCTTTTATTCAGTAATGAAGCTGGTAAAATACGTGCTTGCAGTTCCATTCCATATGAAGCCACTGTGCTTTGTGTCATTATGGCTGAGAGGATTATACTGCGTGCCAATTCAGCCTCCTCTCATATTTACCTCTCTTTCTCTCTCTGCCACTGCATTACTTTCCTTCTCGCTCATCCACAAATCCATTCTGTTTGCCCTGCTGTTTTCCCCTCCATCTCTCCGCTCTATTCACTCACTCGCTCATTCAGCCAGATGCAATAGATAGGCCAAACAAACCCTCCGCTATGCCCCAGTGCACCAAGCAATATAGTTAATATTTGATACAGTGTGCATTCCCCCCTACGTCTTTACTTCCACAGAAACACACACACACATACACTCACACTGCAGAGTATGGCCTTCCAAGGAGCAAGTCATCCATCATTCATTCATGAAGTGGTATGAGTAACAGGTTATAGACCCCTTTTCTGTTAGTAAACATTATGACATATTTTGTGGGTGGAGCTTAGGTGGAGGCAGAATAATTCCCTGAACACATTAGCTAACGCTAGCTAGCAAGTTTTGTTGGCTTGTTTTTTTAACAATGGCTGAAGGAAATATGAGTTTCTCTGAATATGTAGGCTCACTCACTCACAGGGACTGTGAGTGTTACTTGAAAAAGGTAATATTAACCAATAGGAGCAAAGTGGCCGACCCGTCCACGCTCACTCAATGGATGGACGATCTGACAGGATTACCTAAGGTGGAATGGCCACACACACACAACACACACACCTGACACACAACATGCGCCTTCCCACTGTTGAAGTTCCCATAGTTGCCATTGCAACTATGGGAACCGTAGAAAGGGAGATGACAGTTTCCTCTATGTTTTGTCTCTGGCCATACAACTAGCTAACAAAGTTAGCTAATGAGCTAAAAGGGTTAGCGTTATGAGAGAAATCACCCATTCCTCCTAGTTCCCCAATTTCTGATTAGGTGGGCATGACGAATCTTTAGACACATAACGTTATCCATACCTACAACAGACAATACTTTATTTAACCTTACCTGATATGAAGGGTGTGCTACAGACTTCGACAGCCTTCGATTTTTTTTGACTGGCAGTGGCAGCTGGTATGCGATCAAATTTCAATTTGGAGCCATTACCCCTTCGATTTTGGCACCTAACAACACAGCAAGATGACATTTTCGGTAGGTAGATTATGTAGCCTACTACTCTGAGGTGTTTGTCTCCAGTTTTTCATTTGTTTTGCCTCCAGCTAACGCTGTGAAGTAATCATGATGTCAGCACTAAAAGGGTCTATAAACTAGTGTAATCAGATTATGAGACCGCTTCATCTGACAATCAGTGTGGCCATTCAGCCTGGCAAGAACAGCACAGATACGCTGCTGCTCTTAACAGTCTAAATAGGCAGCGCACTTCACCATTCAAAGTGTTCCACCTAAGCCATAAAGAAATACATTGGCTTTTTAAGCAAGCCCCATTGGTCACATTTCCTGCTAAATTATGAGAACACTGAAGCCAAAATCATACATATGTCCCTGGAAGAGCTGTGTAATGAACTGGGTATTGACAGTAAAACAAATAAGTACAATTTACAAGTTCTTCTCTGCTATAAGAGTTAACTGTCGGTTAACAGTGTTAGCTGTTCGGCTAACTCGCGTTATGTGTCATGTATGTCAAAAACACCATTTCTGTTTTTTGTGGTTGTGGCGTACTCAGTTTAAGATTGGCTTGCATTGTCTGTTGCCTTTTAAAAGGCAGTTTTTCCTTGGCGCTGTTGCCAAGTGCTTGCTCATGGTGGGAATTGTTGGGTCTCTGTAAATAATATTATAAAGAGTATTGTCTAGACCTGCTCTATATGAAAAGTGCCCTGAGATAACCTCAGTTATGATTTGGCACTATATAAATAAATTTGAATTGAAATGAAATTGAATTGTTGCATGTCATCCCCCATCTCTTCCCGCCTTTATTTCTTGACAGCTTTCTATCTAAAAATGCCCAAAAAACACTTTTTAAAACTATCCAGTCAAATTTGATTTAGGGCGACCACCCTCCCATCAATTAAAACTGCACATGACCTTTACGGCATGTCTACACAGGAGGTGTTTCAGACGCATTTTTCAGTTGTCTGTCTAACACATGTCTGACACAACAGATAACCTTCTATTTTAAACAATCCAGCTGTCTACACAGGCCGCATAACGGCTTGACTTTTACTCACACTGTATGCATAAACGCGAGCCGAAGCGAATTTTTATGCTTCTATTTTCTTCTGTTGTTTTACGCACATAACTACGGTGATTGTGTGTTGGGTACTGTTGCTGCCAAAACGTGGGTGACCTACACTCAGTACTCTGCCTGAACGACAGATCCTATATAGACACAGACGAAGGACTGAAGCTGATGCTGCTCTGCTAACGTTTTGGATATCAGTTGGCAAAAACGTTCTTCTCCTCATCATCCATCTCCTGATTTAACAAAACAGGTGAGGATATGTGAATGAATGAATGAACAATCCCCTACAATTCCATAACGTTGAAAACTCCATGCTTCATGATGAAATTAAATCCCTGAAAAGTGTGTCCACATGGACAACTGCCAAGTTTTGAAAGTTGACACCAAATCATTATCAAGATTCTTAATGCTGCCACAAATTTCTTAGTTTAATTTTAAGCTATTTGGGCAATGTTCTTGCACAACTGATTAGTGTTAAAACACAATTTAACACTGGTACATTTGTGGCATTTGGCAGGTATTGAAAAATACACTGTTCTGGTATCAATACTGACACTTGGCACCAGTATCACTGGTGTCCATTAGTAGCCCAATTATACAGAAATAACTAGGATGTGTGTCTATTAAGTGTCTTTTCCTAGGGTCAGTGTCTGTTTTTAGCAGTTGATAATTCAGGCACGTGTTCTCTACACTAAAATAAAATGAGCTGCCAGGGATAATTTTTACTGCCTAGAATAATAAACTGTCTTTTATATAAAAATGTGTGGTACAGAATCAAGTGCTTTGGAATTCACCTTGGCTGTGTGAAGCACTGAATAAACGCAAGGCATTCAAATGTTATCACCTCGAACAATTAGCACACAGTATAGCAGGTGATGCAGTGATACAGACAGTGACAGAGAGATTTCTCCAGTGTTTGGTGCTTGGGATAAGAATTTTAGACCCTACTTAGTGACTTTTTTTTTGTCAAATAATATCTCTCTTTTTCATTACTGAAGGGTCAATGCTAATACTAGCAGAAAGGTCTGAGTATTGTTTAAAATGTTTCAATACTAGTGCCAATACGATGCCTGAGTTTCAGTACCAATACAAAAATGTTTTATTTGATATCTTGATATAAGGACGAACATGTTTTTCTACCAAACTTGTCAAATGTTAAACGTAAAAACAAGCAAAGAACTTGGTCTAAATTAAACTGGTAAAATTTTGATTTAAAACAGAAACAGAACAGAAAGTCAGCCGAGCCGATACATTGGATATATATAATATATACAGTATATTAGCTTATTGACGATATATTGGTATAGGCATATACTGCCAGCTGATGGGTGGCAAGAGATGTCAGATGTCAAACATGTGTTTGTGGTCATTTAAAAACAGTATCTCCATTACATGGTCGGCCCACCAGAGAGCACAAAATAAGTTTATTTTTACACTGTATGACAAGTAATTTTTCTTGTAGCAGCACAGGCGAGTAATTTTCTCCTCCCATTTTCATTTTTATCATCTGCTTTCACTTGTGCGCTAACTGTGCCAGACACAATCACGCAAGGTTTCATCACCGAAGTGTGGCGTCACTCTACAGTTACTTTTCTCCCATACCGGAGATGAAGCGGCTTTAAGGCGAGTAGTTTTTTTCTCCCCCCTCCCAGACAGATAATTGGTGATGATTCTGCCCCGGCGCACAGTCACAGACGGCCACACATTTTGCAGTTTTTTACCCACATAGGATGGCGATTTTAAAACACGGATACTGAGAGTAGAGTGAAGATCCATTTCCCGGCAGAAATTACTCTTCACATACTATCAGTGAGTGTTTAATATTTTACATAGGATGCAGAGGAGGGGGTATGCTTTCCTATTCTGCTGCCAACTTCCTCCATTCTGAGGCATCTTACATACCTCTCTCTCCAGCTCCACTTGGACGGTGGCACTGGAGGAGGAAATTAGGAAAGGGAGCCAACACTAGGCTCTTTATATGGAGGCGCACAGGGGGACTTTATTCCTCTGATTTTCTGTTTCACAAGAGGTCAGGAGACGTGGCCGATGATGGATCTGCCCCAGATTTTGGACCACTACATTACAAAACTTTTTTTTTTTCGCATTCTTTATCATCTGCTGATGCATCTACATGCAACTGGATGATTGACGTAGCTGTGATGTGACGCATATCTCCACATCCCCATATTGCTCCGCCACAGAAAATGCTAACCAGGGAGGTTTTCAGAACTTCTGCCTCCCTTTTAGGCTATCCTAAAAGTGTGCATGTAATTTGAATTGGATGAAATAAGAGAATATATGTACAGCATTCGTTTTCATTGAGGTTTTCTTAGTCAAAGAAAAAAATCTGATAAGCCTGCCCGCGTGACGCTAATGTTAGGATATTATAGGACGTGCTGCTCGGTTGGGAAGCAGTGGCACTTGTGCGTAGAGTGTCAAATACATGGCACTCCTGGAATTTAAGCCCACGTTGCGCAGAAAGTTTCAGCATATTGCTGGTGTTTCCACCCTTCCTTGAAATGATCATTTTACAGACATTACAACTAGCACTCTTGTCATCTTTCTTTGTGAAATTAAGCCACGCTTTGGACCATTTCTTCCTCTCCGCCGTGAATCCTTGTTGCAAGTTTCTAGCAGCGTAGACCCATACGTTTGGTGTGATTGTTTTGCAATGCGCAACTGTCAGAAAAACATGCCGGCATCGATAAACAGAATTGATAAGCTCAGAGGCATACGATTCCAATAGATCAGACAATTTGGAGCCGGTTCTCAACTGGAACCGGTTCTCAATTCCCATCCCTAGTGGTGTGTCTAGTGCAACCGCACAGGAGGAATCTAAGCATTGGGTTTGTGCGGCTGGAATTGCAACTGAACAGCGACAACGATGCAGGCTCCACACGTTCGTTCATCAACTATGCCCCCCTAGCCTGCTCCACGTCTTCCTGCCTCTGAGACTGTTGATGAAGTTGCTCTGTGGAATCAATACGGAGTGCCTGCCAGAGTGGTGGCACCAGAGGGCCCAGGCGCCAGGTGGTACCGAGCACTGACTTGGAGGGCAGTGACTTGGATCAGCCGATCTTTGTCTGCCATGGACTGCAGGCCATCATAAATATCGTGATATGACCTTTTTTTAATCACACTAAGATACAGGTATTATCATGAATGATAAAATAGGGCTAACCCCTACTTTTCCAATACTCGCTCCTTGCTGTCAGAACCAAAAAAGATACCTCATGTCACTGTCACTCAGCACAATGAAGCACCAGAGCCAACAGTCTTCAGCTGTCCATTAGTGGATAAGTTGACAATCTCTTCATTCCTTTAAATGCATGGCAAGCGTTTCAGGTTTTCTGCAGGGTAGCTACTAAAGACTAAAGACACACAGCTACAGTCAATCAGAAGCCTGGTTTTAACTCAGTCAGATATACATCATCAGACAGCCAAAAGCTAAAAAGCCCTGAGGTCAAACGCATTAATGAGCCTGTTGGGAGACCAGGGGGAATGTTGCATACTTTCTCCTTTTCAATCACTGCTCTCCCTCAGACAAGGCTGTTTCTAGCCTCTCTCTTCCCTGTCATCCTTTCTTTCTTCCCTCCAGATGTCTTTTCCCCAACCACCAAGTATATCTGACAGCCTCAGGACATTTACCATTCAAAAAGGACAATTAAATCACAAAGGCAAAACAGCATCACACACAAATGCAACAGAGGCCATTCTAACAGTAATAAAAATACGATTATCAATGTCAAGAACAATTTCAGCGCTAATTTCACAGTGTGAATGCACACACACACACACACACACACACACACACACACACACAGAGCTGAATAAATAAAGCAACAAATACTTTGTATAAAATGGTAATATATTAATATAACCTATAAGGCTATGTCATATGCATTGTTGGTAATGCTTAAATGACTGATAAACTGTGCCCTATTACTACTAGAGATACTACGAGATATACCAGCTGATTTTAGTTTTTCACAGCACATCTGTGTTGGCCGATTAAGCAACAAGAAATGTCAGTACAGAAATGCCAAAGATATGTTTTGAGGATATTTACAGACAATGTCTGTATTTTACTATTCCAAACTTTTGCTGTGTAAACATTTATACAAATTCATAATATTTTTTGTAGTTTAAATAAATAAGCCAAACTCCTACAATGCATAAACCAGAGCTTTGCCTAAAGAAAATATATAAATATAATTATTAAATTATATATAAAATATAAAATTGACAAACTGGGACTGCAAGTACTAACAACTACTAACTAATGATTTTCGTTGTCGATTAATCTGTTGATTATTTCTCCAATATGAAGTTGCTTAGTCAGTAAAATATCAGAAAATAATGAAAATGCCCATCACAATATGGCGTCATGTTTAAATGTCTAATTTTGTCCGACCAACACTCCAAAACTCAAAGATATTCAGTTTACTCAGAGAAACAGCAGAAAATCCCAATCAGAGTGTTTGGTATTTTTGCTTGATAAATCACTTGAATAATTAAGAAATTAATGGTAAAATCAGTGCTTTCAGTACTTGATAGTTTTCTATACATACTGCAGTTTGATCTGTATACTTTATGGCCCTGAAATCACCTTTGTCCTCTCTAAAACACACAACCCTCATTAGATCATTTAACTTGTCATGTTTCACATGCTCTTACACCAATTGGATCTGGGTGACGGCCAGCTGGAGATAATCCTGCAGTGACACAGCGTTCCCACATCCCCCAGGTATCTGGTCTGAGGTCAACGCACCTGACCGTACTTCCATGCCAGGGGAAATGGTATGGCTGATCACAGATCAGCAGGCTAACTTTGACCTCCTACAGCAGCAACAGCAGCAGCAGCATTAGGCATGACTTCATTCTAACTGGGTGTCATCACCGGATAGAGGAGCTGCACGCAGCTCTCACTGCACGCGTCCGCCAAACATCTGAGTTGGTCATTACATTACAACAGGCATAACATGCAGGGGATGATAATTAAAGCAATAGGTTTGTGCCTGGCCTGGAGGGTTTGGTGCTGCTTTCATACAAGATATATGACTCATCTGCAATGACTGACAGACCACCTTTTCTTTAAACAAGACAAAGAGGAAGGATTTTGTTTTATCTTCTCACAGTACGCTTCTTTTATCTGACAGCATTATTTTCTCATCTGCTCATTGTTCATTCTAACAACACCTCATCTCAACACTCTGTATGCAGCCATGGTGCTAATAACCAGCCAGTTCTTTATTTATATTCCCTATTCATTTACATTGCCAATTAAATGATACAGTGCGTGAGGTCAAGTATGGTTGACCTGTTTTCATTTGGAGGTCTGAGAAGCTCGGAGACTCTGTCCTCTACACAACAATAATTATTTTGCCACTCTTTCCTGATTTGGACAGATCCTTTTGGTGTGTTCTTTTCTTTCACTCAAATACTAATTAAGTCCGATTTGGAGAGGCTAGAAGCAAAAGCTGCCACGTGGAATTATAATACCATCTTTTGTTGTAATAATGCTGAATAATAACTTAAAGGCATATTCACAGACTGTGATAAGCAATTGCTACATTACATTTTGCACAATTACTTTATTCAAATGTAATTCATTTCATTCAGTGATTGCCATGGCAGTTGACACAGGCCATATTAGTACTGTACTGTACTATTTATCAAGCTCATTTGAAACAAAGTATTGTCTAATCAGGTAAGACAAATAAATTGTTTATGTACCTTAATAAACCTATTAAGGTACATAAATTCAAATTTAACTGAGGTTCATGCTTTTCGCTGTACAAACCTGTAAATTCACATGGACAAAATCACCCTCAGCAAGCAACTCAACACTGGGAGAACATCGCGCCAGACTGCATTTAAACATTTAACAATTTAACGTCATTGTTTACCCGGAAACATATATGGCACGTAGAGCTTCACATAAGACTTGTTACATATTGACATCGATTTCTAATAAATCGGCAAATATGTGAACCACCAAGGACCACGTATTTCAATCCAATCCAAACTTTTGTTACTGATTCACACAATTCCTTACTGCCCACCGAGGGAAAGGACTGAGTCAACAACAACTGGGGCATGGATACTGAAAGTTTAGTTATTATTTTTATATGCGTTACTTGTCATTGTCACAGTGGCTAAATGCCGGATAGCAGAATGATTTTAAAGGAATGTGAAATGTTTATATGTTCTCTCCGATACGCGACGTTACCTCAAATGCCACAACAATATTACATTGGCAGAGTTTTAAATACGGTTTAGCATTTCGCTCTGTCCATGAAAGCGGTAACGTTACATAGCAGGGCGAACATATCTAACCCTTTTCTATATAATAAGGAATCAACAGGCGAGAAACAGAGAACTCCAAATATAAGTGACGCTGTCAGCCTGCCTCCCTTTTTGGACAACAAATGTTAAAATGTCTCCGATGTAACACACAACATATGAAGGGCAATGTTGTAGGGCAACGATATGCAAAGTAACCTTTTGTATCACAGTGAGGAAAGCGAAGGGTCGGCGAAATGAGCACATTAGGCTAGCTTTACCGAGAAAAACAGGAGCAAAAATGCAATACCAAAGGGGCATAAATGCATATAATTTCACAACAACCAAGTCGTTTTGACATTCGGGCACATAAGTTGGCCGCAAAGCTCTGAAGAATAGCAGTGTTGTGAACGGCGGTTCAGTGGGGGAAGGGGGATGGATGATGGAGCCAGGCTTCGGCGGCCTGTCGTCGCTTCAACCCTCTTCAGCAACAGTCTAAACAAATCCCAGCTTATTTTTCTATATTCTAGATAACATTAGTAAACATTTCGTTTCGTCTCCAACAACAGTCTAGATACTGACTTACCGGACGGGTTGACCGCGGCGGGAGTTGCCATGTTTCCTCAATGCAGAAAAAATAACAAAACGGCAGCGATGGAGATGACGCACAATACAGCTAGAGAGCCCCTGTGAGAGACCGTCTAAACTCCGCGGGATTGGCACGCGAGGCTCGGTCCAACCGCCTCACATCCGTTAACGCGGAGGAAAACTAATCTGGATTCAATCGACCAACAAAGCCCTGTTTCTGTGCGGAATAAATATATAGTGTATGTTAAATGGAAATGTTCTCCAAGGCCAGACTTAATAAAATGCAAGATGTCTGAATGGTAGCACCGCGAGATTTTAGGGTTGCTTGAATAAATTAATGTTATAGGATACAGTGTGACTGGTGCAGTGATGAATATAATGTAAAGATGTATGGCGTTTGAATGTAATGCTATAGTGTTGTAGGCTTGTTTGTTAGGTTGTTTGTGCTAATATGATATTTTCGCTATCTAATTATAGTCCGCTACTCGGTACTGCCACTAATAGCTGCCCAGTTGTGGTCCACTGCCTTTACCACTACTGGTGAGCTACTGGTGCAGTGTGGATTAGCTCAAGATCAGCCGCGACCTTCTTAACAGTCAAACCATTTTACAAGACCCAATGTTCAAATAACCCACACCACTTTTTTAAGATGCCTAAAAATTACAATCTCTACCTGTAATTAAAAACATGTTATGTGTACATTAAATTGTAGGTCATTTAGGTTCCACTTTCTGTTGAGTCACAGTTTATAAAGGGTTTATAACTTGTAAGTAAGGGACTTTTTCCGGTGGAAGAAGTTATCAGATAACTTACTTAAGTTAAAGTAGGCTATATTACTTTATAAAATACTCCATTACAAGTAGGCTAAAAGTCTTACATTCAAAATATTACTTAACTAATAGTAGCAGACGTTTTATCAGCAAATTGCACTTAAAGAATCAAAAGAATCATTATGCAGAATGGCCCTTGTCAGTGTTATATTATTTTATAATTGAATCATCATTACTGATGCATTAGTATCTAAGCAGTGCTTTAATGTTTTAAGAGGGCGAGGTGGACATTCTTTTTATTTTTGGGTGGCTTAATCCATAGCAATGCATCATATTTTATAAGCTCAAAATATGTTTTCTATGTAAAATCCTAATAAGAACAGCAACTCGCCACTATAGCTGTCAAATAAATATAATGGGAATATTTCTTTCTGAAATGTAGTGGAGCAATTATAAAGTGGTAGACTAGAAGAATGGATATACTCAAGTACAAGTATGTTAAAATTGTACAGCATTTGAGTAAATGTTAATTGCTTTCCACCACTGGGCTTTATTAATTGTAATTTAATAATGCTTTATTAGACATCAATAAGAACCACTTTTGGGTTGCCAGGTTATGAGAAATCTTTCTGGTTGATGCTTATCCTTTTTATTTGGCAATATTGCAGTTATGGTGGTAGTCCATAAATAAATGCTTGTTGGTTTCACAATTTCTAATAAGCCACAAAGTCTGCAGTTATACATGTTATTCACAGGTTTTTTCAGAAGTGGTCCATTAGAGGGTGCTCCAGAAGAGTTAAAGAGCTAAAAAAGCATGTGTCCCTGCAGGATTAACACCTGCCAGAGGAAATGTTCATAACCTGGCAACCCAAAAGTTCTTCTGATAAATGGCTTAAAATGTATGTGTATGTAATGAACAGCTTTAGTAAACTATCTATTACCCATTGATAAAGTAATTACAACTTACAAACCTGGTGACTTACTAGAAAGTGGTACCATCAGTTTGATCATCATGAAAAATATTCAAAGCCAAAATAATAATCATCAATTATCAATAATCAATAAAACGCTGTTTATACAGTTTACAGTGGCATTTTCAACTGGATTTGTTTAATTGTATATTTGTATGCTCTGTACGTTACTCCATCACTCTATATAAGTATACTTAGAACTACTGACGAAGGAGGTCTTATTATCCACCACCCGATTCCATTTTCGTACATTACATACACTTTTTGTATTTACATTTTTTATTGCAAATTCTACACACTACCCTATATATTTATGATTTATGTTTGGTGTGTAGTATTAGTGTATAGTATTTTGAACTTTTTATTTTCGTTCATTGTATGTAGTATTCTAGTATAACATTTATATTGTATTCTATTTTTTTCACTTATCTTTACTTTGCATCTGTTCGTATTTTTATATGTCTTGTCTGTAGTGGATCTTAAACTTTAAACTTCACATTCCCTTATTTTATCATAGCACCAAACAGCACCCTCAATTATAAAATTTCCTCTGAGCTATGGCCAGATTTACCTGCTAGGGGGCCCTGTGGTAAATATGATTTGTGGGGCCCCTAGTAACCCCTGTTCTTCCCACAATTTGTGCTATGTGTACAATGTGTTTTCTGTGTTGGAATACTACCTTGCTTCAGGTCTGATGTGTGGCAATTTCACTGAACAAATTAATTTAGGAATGTGCAGCGTATACACACATTAGGTAATTATTAGGTAATAAAACAGGGCCCACCTTTGCTTCAGTGCTTTAGTGCTGTATAGTCCCAAACACATTTTCAATGAAATCAGCACAAACCAGTTGACGTATAGTAAGCCTGAAGCTTTTGGGACCCTGGGGTTCAGGGCAGTTGCCCACTTTGCCCACTTACAAATATGTAGATTTGTTTTTTTAAATGCTCAAAGGGCTAAACCAACAATGTGTTAGTTCATCTCTCACTACTTTGCAACCTCCCAAGCCTGACTGTGGCACTCAACCATAAGCCCATTCATTCCTACTGAAAAAACAAGTCTTTAAAAATGGGTGACAAATACATATTTGAAATTTTTTAAAGGCCAAATAATTCCCTAAAACAGCTGGCCACTGCAGTTTTTAGCAAACATTACTTAAACAAGAGGAAATACTCCATTTGTTAGGAACTATTTTCAGCAGCGGATTTGTACACATTTGGTGATCTAATGAGCAGCAGGATAGTGTATGTGGGAAGTCAAAATAGTCAAAATAAACTACAATGGTTGTTTTCATGGTAATGTATGCTAGCCAGTGCATTGGTGTGGCTCATTGATGTGATTATAATTGCAGAGGAATAAGATATATCAGGCTCTGTATACACACACAATATTAGTAGGATCAATTCATTGTTGTTTTGGATCTTTTCATTAAGAAATAAGGAAAACAGAATACTGCCAAACTTAATGCTAAACTGAAAATATAATTCCAAATACCTCCTTGGAGAAGTAAAGATGCACAGACACATGTTTCACTGAGGTATCTCACAGCCCCAGTTGGCAGTTGTTATACACACTTGCTGCATCTTTCTTGTGAACACACACAGGCAGCTGCACACACAGGGTGGAGCAGGAGCAGGGATGTATGCAGCACTCTGCTCTCCTCTGTTTGTGGGGCTCAGTATGCAGAGAGGGGATGCAGCAGCCACCAGTGACTCTTCCCCCCTCTCTCCAACCATCTGCCCCCTTCCACCCATCTGCCCGCCCCTCTATCCAGCCTTCCCATTAACTTTCCACCCTCCCTCGACTCCTCACCTACCTTCCTCTTTTCCCTCTCCCGTTTCTCCCTCTCTTTCGTAGTGGTTCCTCCGTGCAGACCGGGAGCCATCCTACCTTCAGCAGCTGTGCAGGATGTGAGGGAAGTAGGTAAGAAGCCCTCAGATTCTTCTCTCTGGCTGACTGGCTCTCTTGCTCTGCACTGCACAGGCACAGGTGATACAGGCTGTGCTGGATGATTACAGTCATTGATGTTCTGAAATGTCTGTGTGAGCATTTTCAAAAAGAAATCTAAGAGGCTCTGACAAGTGTGTATAATGTTCAGATGTGTTTTGAGGTTATTAAATTTGTACAATGGAGTGTGGAATTGATAGTATAACTACTAACTGCAATTGTAAATTTCCTAGTCTGGGCTGTTGTTTCTTGAGTTTAGTCGTGTCAGAGACACTGTTAAATCCTGGAATGGATCAGCCAAATGTTCCTAGTCTGGAGAGGGAGGTGCTTGTTTCAGAGTAGTATCTTCAGGCAACTTTCTGCTGATTGCTCAGCGCCACTGGGACATCAGGAACACATTACTGTATATTCTCAAATTGGAATGATTAGCTTGCGTAATGATAATAAAGGATGTTATTCAGTTAGAGCTGCAGCTAATGATTATTGTCATTATCTATATAATGTCTGAAAATTATTAAAAATGCCCATCACAATTTCCCAGAGCCCATAGTGCATTAGTGCAGTCCAAAACCCAAAGATATTCAATAATGTAAAACAAAGAAAATTCCTACACTGGCTGGAAATGAGAAGCTGTGGCATTTGCCTTTGATAAATAACTAAGTCAATTAATCAATTATCAAAATGGTTGACATTTAATTATCACTCAACTGACTACTTAATTAATCAACTAATTGGTGCAGCACTACATTCAGCCTCTGCAAATAAAGAAAATCAACAAATCCTCCAAACTAAATGAAAAAATATGACAAAATTGTCATTGTGTCCGCCTAATCTCTGTAAACAGATATCTGCATATGAATGCAAAATCTGTAGGCAAGGGCCAAGATTTTGGTACTGGACGTGTTCTGGTTTGTTTCCGTTTGTAGTCTGAGTAGCATTGACCAATCATGTTTGAGCTGGCTTTGGTTGCATGCAGGTAAACAGTCCGTGTCGAGAGCAAAAGAGGCAGAACGCAGTGGCCGAAATGCAATCTCGGAACCCATAGACTATCGTCTGACTACGATTTAGCTTTTAACCTAGAGATTAGCTTTTATTAGCTTTTTTAAAATGTATCTGCATTCAAAACGTCATCAGACGATACCCGATAGGTTCCGCAATGGCTAATCGGACTGTAAACAATGACCGGCACACAGAAAAGGAAGGAGCTTTGTCAAGTCTGTGAATATAACCTTGATGACGTCTTAATTATGTCATCAGGGTTATCTCAGTTTAGCTTTGGAGACTACAGGTTTGTAACAGAAAGCCTGTGTTACAAACTGGGGACGTGGAGTTAAAAATATGGGTTTACCAGGCAGGGAATGTCTAAAGAAGAGACAGTTTTGAGTTGCATTATGAGAAATATAGGATCCAGTGTTTTTGGAGCTATACCCCTACTAGGGAGGATTAAAGTCAGAAAATCTTTGCCTCTGATGCTCCTGCAAGTCCCCAGACTTTAATGAAGAGCAATACTAAATCACTGGAGTACTCTTTACCCCTTTAAGTTAATCTGGTGGCAATTCAACATTTTGGTCTTGTGCACCCTGGTTACCCCCCGAGAAGGAGAGAACTCTGTTGTGAAGTTTGTGGATGACACCACCATCATTGCCAGATTTCAAACAACGATGAGACCATATCGTGAGGAAATTAATAATCTTTCAGGGTGATGCACAGAGAACAACCTACTGCTCAACGTCAGCAAAACCAAGGACCTAATCATTGATTTTAGGAAAAAGGAGGCAAAGACACACACCCCTGTGTACATCAGTGGAGCTACCTGGGAATCAGCATCACAGAAAACCTGGCACGGCCATCACAAATATCCACCCTGGTAAAGAAACCTCAGAAACGACTGTATTTCTTAAGGAAACTTAAGAAGGCAAAATTCCCGTGCCAAGTTCTTGTTAACTTTTACAGAGGAGCAATAGAAAGCTTCCTGACTGGAAACATTTCAAACTGACATGGGATGTGCACGGCCAAGGACAGAAAGGCTCTGCAGTGGCTGATTAAAACTGCCCAGAACATCATGGGTACCCATCTACCGAGCATCAGTGATATTAGAGAGGTGAGGTGTCTGCCTGGAGCTCAAAGGATTCTAAAATACAGTACCCACCCCAGCCTGTTCAAATATTTGAACCTTTAAACCTTGAACCTTAACGTAAAAGCCACAATGGCAATCTTACCAGGTCGGACATAGTAACATTTCCCTATCAATTTCAGTACGGCACAAGTCTGAATTAAATGCCGTCAGATTAACATAAAGACTGCAGCAGCACATAGTAAAACATGAAGAGAAAGAGATAAAAAAGTGCCTTGTAAGATCACTGTAATAAGTGTGTTGTCTCAATCTTCATCTATTAAACAGCATGTGAGCAAATAGGAATTAAACAAGAATCCAAACTTTACGTCCTGTCTTCCAATGCTTGTGCACGGATTTTATAAAACAGTCAGTAAAATGTACTTTCTAATAACACTGAATGAAACTGATGCGGAAATGCATTTGTGGATTAGTAGGCAGGGTTTGAACTTCTTCATACAATTACTCCCTGACTTTTCATGTGTACAACAGAGTGCAACGCCAAGAATACTTTTGAGGAGGGACTGTCCAAAAGTCTGCGTCTTTTTTCCCATTTGTGTAATTCATCATGCTGAGATTACAGAGACACTCGAAACACAGAGTTCTTAGAGAGTGGCAGCAGCGGAATCTGGAATCTGGAATGTGGAATGGAAAAGGTTAATGTTCTGGTGAGCATGAATAGTTACAGCAAATTTGAAAGAAAAATATAAAATATTACTTTAAGAAAATAAGTTGTATTCATCCAGAACTATCCTTTAATGTTGTTTCAGAGGATCTCTTCATTGTCATCTGTCATTGTCAAATTTTTATTGTCCACTTACCACCTCAACAAATCCACATCCTAATTTTCTGAAAATTCTTGCCTCAGTGCACTTTGTCTCCTCTGACTTTCACGCAGTGCGGTGACTGAAACACCAGGGAAATCAGGTTCTAAACATGAATAACATGATTTCCCTCATTTTTCAGCTTTAGAACTTACCAATAAAAATTAGTTTTTGTGTATATGTATGTCTGCATAGAAAGAAGTCAGACTGCAAACCTTGCCAGAGGCAATTCTCAGACTTCCATTTGAAATATTAGACTTTATCACAATCTGACTATCAGCCAATAAATTGCTGAAACAATTAAAAATCTTAATATCTTGGTTGAGGGGGCTGGCACAGAGGCATATATAGTAAAGTATGGTGTGGAGAAAATCCTTCCAACAGAAAAACATTCAGGCGAAAATGAATTATATATTCACCATCTATCAAGATGTCAGCAGAAGTAAAAAAAAACACCTTATTTTAATCACTTGTAAAAGACGCCGGCTTCTATCTAGGATAATGTAAAATGTCTCTGAGGTAGTAAATTCACTCATGTATTAAAAATATTATCCTTTCCTACTTTGAAATGGACACAATATTTTGCAGTCAATCCATCATATTTGTAGACAAGTCTTTGACTTGATGTTACAGCTGATGTTGGTCTAACTGGGATCTGATCCAGTTAGTGGTCCATGTTTGATATGATGGAAGTGATGCAGTTTGATTAACATAATTGATATACTGTATGATTTGTCACTACTACACTGGTAGTGGCTACTTGTGACTCCTCGTCGCAGGTTATGGCCATAGTGCAGGCAAGAAGTGTGAGCAGTTCGACCAGGATTGTTTCATTTGAGGAATTCTTTCTAAGGTCTATGTATGTATGTATTGCACAAGAAACAAGATCAACTTGTGTAGTCTTAACATTCTGTATACTCCCCTTGTCCTAAGGGTCAAAAATGCCCCCCCTTCGCTAAAACCCTAAACTAAAGCAGCTTAATTGAATTTCAAATCCCAAATCACACATGCACAAATCATGTGTCATTCATCACAAACTTTGTGAATATCTGGGTTTTTACTCTTCACAGCGCAGAAAGACTGCATTAATCAGATGAAGAAGGGATTTCTTTTTCATCTGAAGATGATGCATCGTGCTCAAAATCACATCTTCAACCTGTTGGGCACTGAAACATGCACTCATGGCTTCATTGCGTCATCTGCAGCACCTTCATTGCCGATTACCATTGACTGCATTCCCCATTAGTAAACAACGCTTTCAAGAAATGTTAATTTTGTCTGAAATGTTGTATATTTTGTCTGTGAACTTGAGTCATGTGTGGGGCTGTGAAGTGGAGAGGCTTTACATGCACAAGAAAGTTTTGTTTTGTCTGAGTTCAAATAGTAGCACACATATTCTCAGTTTCACTGTGTGTGTGTGTGTGTGTCTTTGTGGTTTTTGTGGTGTGTAATGATGATTTTATAACTGCCGGGTCAAAAATGACCCTGAGAGACTCTTTGTACCCTGGTGGTGTACAGCTTTCATGGAACTATGAACAAAGGCAATGTTTCACTTTTTCTAATGTTAGGGTCACTTTAGGAAAAGTCATTAATTTACAAGTTAAAAAAGGATCGTTTAGGGGGTTTTCTCTGCTGTTAAACAGTGGCGGGTCATTTTTGACCCTTAAGACAACACAAGGGTTAAGAGTCTGTGAGGCTGTACTTATGCTCACATCAGCATGGTAACATGCTCACAATGACAGTGCTAATGCACTGATGTTTAGCAGGTATAATGTTAACATGTTCACCCTCTTACAGAAATACCTAGAGGAAAGAAGTTCTCCATTTACCTAAACTGAAGTGAAGCTGAGGTTAAGGGACCTTCGTCGTCATGGTTACAGTAATAGCCACTTGGTTCCCTGGTTAGGGAACGACCGTGGTCATGATTAAAAGGAACAAACTGTTGGTAGGAAACATGAAATGGACAGCGGTCTCCCATCTTAAAGTCAGATGTTTTGTTGACCCACCCTTGCACCCTGACCTCCTACCCTGGTAGCTTTGTAAAAAAACATCACCCTGACTTCCTCCTTTGCTCACAACGGATAACAGTCATAGTTCCTACAGCTGTTAGAGGCCTTTGTCACTTATCATATGTTGTTTTGGGGCATTTGTTGAAAGGACTGATACTGTCACGTTCTTAGAAGGACAGTCTCAGCAGTAGATGTAGTAGTAGTAGTAGTAGTAGTAGTACTAGTTGCTGCAGTGTTGGTATTTGTTACACTATAGGAGTAGAAGTGATACAGTATAGCATCTTGCAAAAGCCCATGTAAGTGGTACCCTGGACTTCTGGTAAGGTGTGAATGACTTTCACAACACCCAGTGTGGCTGCCTTCCGGCCTCAGGGTGATTTCTTTGCCTGTGGTGAGGAGGGATGCCCAGGGTCAGTGACAGTTGAGAAGACTGCTGTCACTCTATCGGGATCAATGGCCTATTTAGAAATGTTTGCCACCATCAGTACTGGCTTTAGATGTTCCTGGATGACACTTAAAATCACTGTAAATCTGACTACACTACACAGCATGGGATCAGGTCCAGTTTATTCTAAGATCTCATCTACAAGTAGCTTCATGATAAACGACTGTGTAGACTTCTTTTCCTCATGGAGGTGGAAAGGTTATGACCACCAGCCACATGATCAGATGGCCCTCTTGGACACTATGAATGCTAGATGTCTGGACATATCTGCAGAAGATTGCCAGGGATGGATCAAGCATGCAAAAAGACTCTTGTCCAGGTGTATTGCAAAAAAGGACATATGGTGTGATGTCAATGAGAACTTGTGGCTGAATGCAGAGGACAGGGTTGACTAGCACTGCTGTATTTCTATATCTGTAGCTATCCTATATTTAAGTATATATAGTGAGTAGGATAGTTTATTGGAATTACTTTAGTTTCATTTTGTGCACTTGGAATTACTCTATGCAAAAATGGCAAAGAATAAAGCCTATTGAAGCATATTGCAGCATTTCTGAATTATGTCTGACATACACTGTAAGGTAGCACAATCCAAAAAAAGAATAAACAAATAAATAAAAAAGAGTACAATAGTGATACATATTGTAATGCTTCCTGTTGTTAGTATGTTTTTAGGCCATTGGGTAATGAGTGACAAAGTGTTGCTGTTGGAAGATACATGTTGTCAGTGTTCTGGTACAGGAGTTGATCCTGAGATGTGTATCAAGTGTTTTGGTTGCATTAGTGCATTTTGGATGTTAGATTCACTGTTGTGCTGAGCTGCATGTCAGTGTGAAGAGTTTTGAAAAAGTGAACTCAATATAGAGAAATGTGTGTAAGTAATTGTAAAAAACTAAATGTTGTATATACTGAAGCTTTTGCACAGAAGCAAAGAAATTATCACAACATCACAGTGGATATTTTATCACATTCCCTACTTTTATTCACGCATATAGAGGAGTATTTCATCAAATTTTACTGTAAATGATCAACTGCTACAAGCAGGATTTCTGGAAAATAGTTTCTGCAGTGTGGAGTTGAACTGATGGAGTGTGTATGTCACACCCACTGGTCACTGTTCCACCCCTCTGTCTCAGTTTGCATCTGTGTGTGTATGTGTGCGTGTGTGTGTGCGTTACTGGATGAGTCATTCTGACTGATAAAAGCTCAATGACACTGCTCACTGTTCTCACCACATGTCACAATGTGTCTTTGTGTGCATGTACAATGTACTGTGCTGTAGTGTATATGTATATGTACTAGTGTATATTTGTGTGTGTCCTCTGGACATGTAAAAGCACTTTTTGAAAGACAGTCAAGTCAGTATTTCACCTCAAAGTGACTGAGCTTTTCATCCTTTTATTTCACACTCTATTATTATTTAGTGTCTGATAGATGTGACTGTGAAACTGGCCACTCCTTACAGTAAAGGCACATTCCAACATTTTGGGGTTTGAGAAAATGTCAGATGGATTAATAATCTTCATTGTATTAACAGGGTCATTATAGGACTCCACCTCTTTATAAATGTGGGTTTCTGGAGTATGAATACACATGTTATATTTTCCATTTCATTAAGTTCCAATAATATTTGAATCCATATTGTTACACAGCAAAATGTTAGACTACTGCAGTAAATATGAAAACATGGCCCAATTTCCACACAACCTTCATTGTTGCAGTGTTGATGGAGAATGTTTCTAATTGTTCCTCGTCAATGCGTTCTGTTCCCATGGGGTTTGACCATAGGCTGTATATAAAGATGGATGACGTGTCTCCACTTCCTCCTACTGTACAAAAATGAAGCCAATATATCCCGGATACAGGAGCTGCCATCTTGCGCTGGTGACGTTATTTGGAGCCAGAGTCTGTGCAGTAGTGATTCGCGGTGGAGCCGATGTGTCGAGTTCCCACCTATACACCCACCCGAACCAATCGTGAGCACAATCACATTTGTCAATCATGACGTAACACCACTTTTTTATAACATCAAATAACTAATTAAAACCAAACTGATCAGAAAAATGCCCCTCCATGAATGGCCACCTTAACGTGGTGGAGGGGTTTGTGTGCCCCTGTGACCCTGGGAGCTGTGTTGTCCGGGGCACTGGCCCCTGGTAGGGTCTCCCAAGGCAAATTGGTCCCAGGGGAGGGGACAGACTAAGAGCGGTTCACAAACATCGGACCATGCAGAGCTGGAGCACCTCGCCCGGAGGAGGGATACCGGGTCCCCCCCCTGGAGCCAGACCTGGGAGGGGAGCACGATGGCAAGCGTCTGGTGGCCGGGCCACAGCCCGAAAAACCGACATGGAGCCGCAACCCTGTGGGCCCACCACCTGCAGGGATAGGCATCGGGGTCGGGTGCAGTGTAAGCCGGGCGGCAGGCAAGGGCAGGGACCTGGGCGTGCCGACCTTCGGCGACGCAGACTGGTTTTACGGACATGGAACGTCAGCTCTCTGGCAGGGAAAGAGCCGGAGCTGGTGTGGGAGGTGGAGCGGTACCAGCTAGATATAGTTGGGCTCACCTAACCAAACTCCTGGAGAGGGGCTGGACTCTCTTCTTTTCCGGAGTTGCCCAGGATGAAAGGCGCCGGGCAGGTGTGGGGATACTCACGAGTCCCCGGCTGAGCGCCGCTGTGTTGGAGTTTTCCCCGGGGAACGAGAGGGTCGCCTCGATGCGACTGAAAGTTGCGGAGAGGAAGGCTCTGACTGTTGTTTGTGCTTATGCACCAAACAGCAGTTCAGAGTACCCGGCCTTCTTGGAGTTCCTGGGTGGCGTCCTGGAAGGGATACCACCTGGAGACTCCATAGTTCTGCTGGGAGACTTCAACGCTCATGTGGGCAATGATGGTGAAACCTGGAGGGGGGTGATTGGGAGGAATGGCCTCCCCGATCTGAACCCGAGTGGTGTTTTGTTGTTGGACTTCTGTGCTAGCCATGGACTGGCCATAACAAACACCATGTTTGAGCATAGGGTGGTTCATAAGTGTACTTGGTACCAGAACACCTTAGGCCGCAGGTCGATGATCGACTTTGTGGTCGTATCATCAGATTTTTCCAATTTTTTAAGTGACAACTGACCAGTTTATGACAGTTTGTGCATGGCATTGCCCTAGCACTGACCCTTTTAAGCACCAGTATCCCTGCCCAGGATGATCCCTGGACTATTGGCCACCCCAGTTGTAATTGCCTTTTTGGGGCAATTTTTCTTGGGCCTTGACTTTACAACTGGCAAGTCTAGTAAACTGTCAAATGATTACAGGTAAACTAATAATATCAGAAGGAAGATTGCTTTTCGATGCTTTTAATTGATCTTGATTGATATTAATCTCTGCTGTGTAGCATAATTCAAGTTGCTTATTTTTCTTCCTCTTTTTTTTTTAACATTTCCAAGTCAAGAGCCGATGGACCAGTCCAGCCATGCCTGAAACTCTTTCCCAGACTCCATGGCAACAGGCAAAGAAACTTTTAAGCCTTATGGTACACTATACACTCATGGCTAGAATACTCACAGAACCAGGACTCTGTGTACTGTTACGCATGCAGGCACTTTGGCCTCCCAAACACAGTCAGTGTTTACTTCAGCCTTATATATATATACAAACTGGAAAAAGGCAACATTCAGAGATGGAGGATTTGCTGTACATGAAAAGGGAGAGGTTAATTCTGTGATGGTGTCATGGTCGGGGTTGTTAGTCTGTGTTTTGTGTGACTTCCTGTTTTATTTTGGTAGGGTCTTGTCTCATCCTCTTGTTCCTGTCAAGTTTCCCGCCAGCCCTAATCAGCCTAATATGTTTCACCTGTGTCTCATTGTCTACTTACCTAGCCCTATATATACCCAGTGTCTCTGCTTTCCCCTTTGCCAGATAATCTTCGCCTGATGTGTGTCGTTATCCCACGTTACTTGTGTTCCCCGTGTTGCTAGTGTAGGACCAGTTTTTGTGTTACGACTACTCGCTTTGCTTCACCCTTTGGATACCTTCGCTCTGTGAACTTACCTTGCTTTTGGGATAATGAAAGCTCTGAACTTTTACTTGAGTCGAGTCTGCTCTGTGGGTCCAACCTCTCTGTGCGCTTGATAGATGGTTAAGACTGGGCTTATTCTCTTCAAGCCTTCAGTATGCTTTAAATGAAGTGCTTGTCAGATCATGAATGAATGAATCGGACAATCTTACAACCACACCCTCCTCAGTTATTTGAGAAAGAGGGCATCACTTTTCATGTGTACAAGTGACCCACTTAAGGGGCCAGTATGCTTCTTCAGAAGTGCTTGTTGGAGGGTCAAATAGCTTCTGAAACATCCTCCCCCCCAAACCTTTCCAACATTGGGGTGGGGTGGGGGTGTGTGTCTGACCATTTCTGTAACTTCCCAAAACTGACGATCTGACATTCACAGCCACTGCACTCTGTGATCAGCTGTGGGGAGGTGAGAAAATAAGCCGGGATTTAACTTCTCTCTCTAGCTCTCTTTTTCATTTGTTACATCTAAAACAACTTATCATCTGTACAAATGAGAGCAACACTATGAATGGAGAGGAGGAGAGACTGTCTGAAAATGTGCCCTGTTATCCCCTTATTGTGTCTCACCCTCTCTGTGATGGTCAGCTTTTCACTCCGCTTTCGAGTGTGGCTGTTCGGAACAACTAAAACGAACTACTTCTAATCGAATATAAATCCAGCCAGAGGGACTATACTTTGGTGCCCCCATGCTACCAGCAGCTGGTTTTGGACACACTCGCCCTACCTCATCTAACTTTTCATTCTTATTTACTCATCTATTGTCTCCCTTTTCTTAATTCTTTCTCACATAAAATGTGGGAAACTGTGGGAAAGATTAGAATAAGCATGCATCACAGAGCACGTGATCAGGATTATCGGGAGCTATGCAGCAGCTAACGTTCTCTTTGTCCCATACTCTCTCTCTCTCTCTCTCTCTCTCTCTCTCTCTCTCTCTCTCTCACACACACACTTTCTCACACACACACTTTCTCTTGTCTCTGTTTGTCTGCTCCGGTCCGCCCAGACAGCAGTGATGTTCAGCCCAGATTCTTGCAAAAACCAAACAGGTGTGAAATTAGTTCTAGAGGTGAACATTTTAGCACAGTCATTGCTCATATTACCAGATACTCTGTGCTGAACAGTGTTAACAACCTAGGACCTAAGACCAGGATTCAGACTTATTTGGCCTGAATGTCTTGTCCACTCGTAGTCCAGCTTTATATACTCTCGACATGGGACTCACCACAGTCCTGGACCACCATGAGAATGACTAATGTTTAATTTCAGTCAGGCTGGACAGTACCTAACTGAGAGTTCTGTCCTTCACACAAACATCAACATAAACTCTTCCCACATCCGACTGGTTGAACATACCGCTGGCTGACCTGTCTTTGGTTTTGGCCATGGCAGGATTAACCTCTTAGGGGCTGAAACATTTGTTGTCGGGCCCTTATTCACACCTTCCTTACAGATACCAAGGGGGAGCTGCAATTTGGAACGGAATATTCAGAGTCAGCTCCCTGAATGCACAAAGATCCACCCAGACTATTTTTTTTTTTTTCCCACGCTGCCACTACAATATCATTCACACTGCCCCAACAACATTATGGAACTTTAAATTGTCATCCAAAACATCAGTCATCACATTTCTGCGCATTTTCATGGGGCACTTTTCATTGTGATGTGAAAATATTTAGATTTTTAGTTTACTCTAACACTGATTTGGGACCAGGTTGAAGTGTAGCTGTATACACACACACACACACACACACACACACACACACACACACACAAACACCATATATATATATATATATATATATATATAAAACCTGTCTGATTATCTAACTGCTCATGTTTCTTGACCTGTCTGACTTCTTTATAGTGATATCACCATGTTCCCAGATCTCAGCTATTAACTTTGTGTACCGTATAATGTACAATATAAGTGAAGTCCATTTACAATGTACAATGTACAATCATTACCAATAGGACTGATGGCCAGAACTACAAAAAAAAAAGAAGTTTTAATAAACAGGAACTTGCTGAGGCATGTGCAGGCTGTAGAGCTGCAGACCTCCCTGTAGGTCTATTATCTACTCTGTACTCCTCCAAGACTGAAGAACTGTAGCCTTTCCACTGAAGCCTCGTTTGTGGGAATTACAGGGATGGCTTTGTCATTTTCCACTGCTCCCACTTCAGCTGTGTTCAGCCTGAAGAATAAAAGAGCGAGGGAGAGTGAAAGGCCAACTCCGATGATCCCTTCAGTGGAGAGCAAACACAGTGTGGGCAGGAGTGGGGGAGGGTGGTGGGTTGGGTGACTACTCAAGAGTTTTCTCTCCTCCCATCTGGCTCTTGAACACAAAGAAGAGTCAATCAATGTGGCAAATACAGCAGATGTGTGCTCTGTCTCTCACCATACACCTTCTTCTTTCTTATTCACATTCACACTTGTGTAAATATATCCATACTTATATTTATAATTTACACAACTGATTGAAAATTCATTTTTCCCCTCACTTTATTTTTTTTTTTTACTGTAAGCAAGGATGTTTCACTTGCCATTATATTTTCAGAATGGAGAGCACTGTGTGTACTGTCTTCCTCCTTCAAGGTGTTCAAAGTTCCAAGGCCACCAGCATACATGTGATGGGGTTGAGGTGCTTCTTCATTTAAGAATAGAGAGAACTGGTCATTTAATTCAATACACAAATTTAATAAAAATAATTAATAATAACAATTTAATACACAATCTGTAAAATCACAGTGATGCTCTACTTAACTGATGCATTTATACAAGGATGTGTTCTTTTAAAGACATTCTCCTTGATTTTGTCATATTACCCAATGGCACCCAAACCCTCATCCTCAAATATCCTTCCAGTTCCCTGTTGTTCACACCTTGAGTTTCTGAACCAACAGTGAGCTGGTTTGTTTATTTGGGGACTTTATGGTATTAATGGGCACTAGACCACTAGGCCATTCATTCTGAAGTCAGGACAAAATCCACCTTTTCACACTGCACCTTGACACCCCGTGCCAGCAACTTCATTTTGCATCTTACTTCTAATAAAATAAAAAAAGCAAGAAAACAAAAACCAAAAACACACTTTATTTGTTTATCTGGAAAGGTTGCACTTCAAATTTTTTTGACATCTAACTCTTGTTCCTTTTGAGTTTGAATGCACTTGTTGTAAATTGCTTTGGACAAAAGCATCCAAAGCACCAAATATATTTTACATTTTACTTATTGTCGGATCCAAAGATCTTTAATTGCACAGCTGAGAGCTAGTATTTCTAATTATTCCACATTTGAAAGATATTCAAGAAGAAAACAGATGTTGAAAGTGAGTCCCATTTTCTTTTGTAATTTACATACTGAGAAAGTCACGTCTGGCTTTCATGCAGGAGACCAAAGTCCTGTCACAGACCTGCACGTAACGTTCATCTTTTTATCAACTGTAACCACAATCTTTCCCTAAACTTGGAGTTTTAATTGCCTAACCTAATCATAGTTCATTTGTCATTTCCACAATCTTTTCCTTACCTTAACCATATTGTAGTTGCCATGTGCAGATATTGTAGAGAGGGAGAATTCTAAAAATGTCAGCATTGGAAATACAAATTCAATGTAATCCAGGGATTTGCATTCTTGTCTAGCAATAGGGTTGGTTTTAATTTTCTATCTTTGCCTGGAAAAGAAGGCAACATGGATTTAATTAAAATGTATTCTGACTTCTCCATAATTATGAATGTACTGTACAGGCTTTGTTGTTTATTTGGACAAGTAGACATGAAAGTCTGAAAATCTTATTTTGAGAATAAATTGGTTATCTTAATTTTTGTATTATGTTTGGGGTTGTCCTGTATGCTTCTCAGGCATGGGAATAGTTGTATGCATGACACAGTAGTAAAAATTCATTCATTCATTCACCAACAACGTGTCAGTCTGTCTCTCAATACGTTGTTACTTCCCTACCCTGTTTGTGTCTGTCAGCCCCAAGCCTATTGGTTCCTATTGAAGACCTACATTTTTAAAAAAAATGGAACACAAAATGCAACGGTGTGACTCATTGATGTGTTATATAGTAATAGTTATGCATACAATGGAGCTCTATGGCACAGAGGAATAAGATATATCAGGCTTTGGATACACACACAATACTTGTTATACAATACACTTCACCAAACACCCTGCACTCTAACATACAATATTGGTGCTCTATTTTTTAGTTTTTAGTTGATTATTTTGTGTTTATATTGAGGTTTATTTGATGTATCTCATTACGATGTTGCTGCTGTATAAACCCAGTACCATCAGAGATAAGTTCCTGTCAGTCTTACTGTCCTCTCAACTCCTGGGCCCTTTCTCGTTTCTCGTTTCGGCATTCTAAGACAGAAAGGGCAGATTTCCATATTTCCCTCCTGACTTTTTACTTATTTTTCAATCTTTCCCTCCTAAGCCTTTCTGTCCTGTGCCTCTCCCTGTCCTCCCTGATGCCGCCCCCCCCCCAACAATTCTTTTTCTTTCCCCGGGCTGGCAGATGGGCTGTGATGAATGGGAGTGCTGGCCACAAATCTTCGCCCTTGTGGATCACAAGAGAACTAGAGGGGGGAGGGGGAAGATTAGTGGTGGACATCAGTAGGCTAAATATCAATTTTGCATGGTCTAAAAGGTCCCTTCTAAACTCAACAGTTTTGCAGAACTGCACATTTTCTTTGTTCTCAGACAAAATTCAAAACTTTATTTACAGCTGCAGTTAGTTATGCACAGAACAGAAAACAATGTTTAAAGGTTTATTCTACCAAAATACTTCACAAAGCAGTTTAAACTCCTAATAATTTTCTGTAAAGCAAACAGTGCCTCCTGAAAACAATCTCACAGCCCCAAGGTATATATTCAGTAAAGTGCTCAAAACTGACACAAATTACACATACAAGTAAGATAATATGAATTAAAAATTCATATGAATAAAAACAGAAATATATATGATTTAGGGGTGATACAATGGCCCAGTGGCTGGCACTGTCACCTCACAGTAACAAAGTCCTGGGTCTTTCTGTGTAGAGTTTGCATGTTCTTCTGTCTGCGTGGGTCCAAACACATACAGTTGAAGATGAACTGGAAACTCTAGATTTCCTGTAGGTGTGCATGTGAGTGTCAGTAGTTGAATAACAACTACTACATCTACTTAACTTGCACTAATGTACATTATCTATCTACAGTGAATAAGAGGACAGTGAATCAGTGATGCTGTTGTGGTACCCGGGAACATGAGTTGCATGGAGAATGAACTGGTGTTGGGCAGATATTATCGTGAGTTTGCATATGAACTGCATGATGGCTGGAGAATGAGATCTATCTTTGTTTATGATTTCTACAACTGCCGTGTTGTTAGAGTGGATGAGTATGGACCTCCTAGACCATTCATGCTCCCAAAGATTGGCAGCTATGACGATAGGGTAAAGCTCATGAACATGACAAAGGAGAGCGGGACTCTGAGTCGAGAGTGCCAAGTGTAAGCGAACCATCTCCCTCCATAGAAGCCACCAAAACATATGGAAGGAACTGCATCGGTGTAGAGTTGGATGTCTTCAGGCTGAGTGATGTAGTCTTTGTAGAAGAAGGAAATGCTGTGCCAAGAAGACAGGAAGTGTTGCCAAAGATGCATTTTCATTTTGCATGCAGGACAACTCTATCATGGAGAGAGGGGATGGCTGTTGCTTTGGTTAGGAGGTTGGACAGGAAGGATTTCCCTTGAGGGATTATGCGTATGGCATAATTGAGGTGGCCGAGAAGGGCTAGTAGCTCGCATTGGGTACGTCTGTCTGCTAGGAGATAGTTTGACAGAAGATGCCTGGAAAGAAATGGAGTCCAGGGTGATCCCTAAAAACTCTAAGGCCCTGAGGCTTTCTCTTCGGAAAGGGGGACACTGAGTTCTGTGAAAACTTTTGTAAGAGTGGTAAGCCCGAGGCGTGGAGGTAAGGTTTAAGGAGTGACGATGAGAAAATCGCTGAGAAGATCGAGAACGTAAGGCCTAGGGCGTAACCACGTGTAACCAGGGTCTATCTACTCTTGATTACAGTTTATAAAACAACATATACATTTCTTATATCACTGATAGTGATAACAGCCAATAGTCTCTGCGTTGTGTTTTGTGATGTTGATGGACTAACGGCTGACAGCTACAGTAGTTAACTCCAACGCTGAGACACAAACAGCTCCGATGTCGATTCACAGATGATTTATTGCTTACAAGCACTTCGGGATCTGGGGGATACAAGCCCGGTCTCAGTAAAACTATTCAGTATAAAAGAAAATCATAAACAAAGGAAACTTACAATACTAATGAATGGTTTCTGTAGCCAATCTAAATAAACATTAACTGACAAATTATAGAGCCAACGGTCCAAGACTTCTTAAAAACACTACAGATACAGATAAATTAGTACACATAGATAATTACTCTGGATTCCAATTTAGTTACCATGTCTCTCTCTGATAGGCTGTACATTAATATTTACAGGTTTTCATTTAACAGTCAACCACTCACCTGGGGGATACAAGCCCGGTCTGACTTGTTCCCCCGGTGATGGACTTTATAACTGCATTGTTACCATGGATACTGTGTAGCTTAGTAATAAATATGAAATATAAAATAATCATCATACAAATACGAAAATAACACAAATATGTACAACTTACAACTATCAAATAAAGGTAACATTACTGACAAATTTAAATTCTATATTACAAGATTTTGCTATTAGACAAAGTAACAATTTAAACCTCAAATTATGTATTTAATGTAACATGCAAGAAGCATATGTTACACATGCATTTTTTGGGGGGGTCGTGTCCCCCCCAATACTGAGAAACTACCAATCTGTCCCCCCCAATATACAGGAGAAAATATGTTAAATATGTCCCCCTTTTATGAACCCTGTCAATAGATCTGTTTCTTGGTATTTTCTATTTATTTTCAACTTATTTTTGTTTGTTAAGGAAAACATAAGTGTGTGACCCCCCTCCCAATTGTACACTTGGTTGCACTGCATGCTAGTGCACACAACTGGCGGTTGACACCGTTAGCATGTTGCTATCAATGTTTGCTAATGAAGCTCAGAATCAGATTTCCTAAAGTCGTTCTGTGCTGTGATGCTAATCTGACGGGTTTTTTTAGTTTGCTCAGTCAGTGGAGGTGAGCAAATGCAGGAAGTAATGTTACCTAAAAAGCTTAGAAAGCAGGACCGGCAGCCAGACATACAAGTTTTTATTCAGACAGTAAGTTACTATCTACCAGAATAGGTAACGTTAGGTTAGTAGATAAGACAATAGCTAACGTTTCAGGTAACTGTTACTACTGTACAGTGTACACTGTTCTTTATACACTTACTATATAGCTAGCTAAACAGCATGATTACATTAAAGCAAATAAAACTAAGTAATACAAGCAGATTATTCAGTGTATATAATTATTATAATGATCATCAAGGTCATCAGTCATTGTTCTTCAGGTAAAATAATGATATGTGGTCACACTGCAAGCAGCACAGAGAGACAGGGAGGGAGAGACATGCTGGAAGCAGAGGTCAGACAGGGACATGCTCTGGAGATACAGATGATCAGGTGAGAAAGTGGAATGTGAACTATAATGCAGTTTAGTAGAGCACATAGACAGTAAGTGTAAGAATCCAGCTAAATACTGTAGGTAGCTTAGTAAGGCACTACAGGTAAATGCATCTTGTGTGAATGATTGTGGTTACATGGAGAGCAGTATTCCCATGTTAATTAGATTAAGACATGAGTGGACAAGTTTGGAAGAAGTTGCTTGTTTTAGCTTGTAAAACAGTAAACAGCAACTGACCAAAACAAAATGAAGTGGAGGGGCAGCCACTATCTCAGAGAAATCAGACTATTCCTTTAAATGTGAATTCAAATGATCAATGTAGTCAAATGATCAATGTAGTCCTCAAAAGTGTGTGTGAATTGTCATATATAAATATCATAGAATTGTGCGAAATGCACTTTTAAAAAAATACGGACCCCCCAATGTCAATACCATGGTTATGCCCTTGCGTAAGGCAGTTTGGAGTTGTTATTAAGGATCGAACATAGGACTTCTGAAAGGGAGTCAAAAATCTTAGGACTGCTTTTGCAGCCAAAAGTGAGGCGTACAGCAAAATAATAGGCTCCAAAAAAACGTCTAGGTGGATGGACAAGACTCTGAAAGCACTACTGATGTCTGCTTTAGAAAGCCAATCTCCATGGCCTGCCGAATGGATGAGGGTGATGTCGTAGTTGATGGTTGCATGTTGCATAGAGAAATCTGGACTAGGAATGATGCTGTTGATGCATGAAATGTACGAGCCGTGAGGGGAAGATAAGTCTATTATTAGACTCTTTTTGCTGGAGTATTTCCAAGTAGCAATGCCTATTTGGCTGATGCGGAAAACTGGGAAGGGCCTATCATGAACCCCTCTTTGACCTCTTTGGCCAATGGATTAGTGAGAAAGTGAACAAAGTCTATCGGGATGGTTTTGTAGAGCAACGTTGGGGAAAGAGGGAAAAAAGGATTGACTAAAAGGAAATGGAGGAGGAGGTTGGGAAGAGCCAACTTGGTTGGGCCCCTTGGGTCACTGGGTGGGGCTCTTGGGTTGCTGTGTTGGCTGTCAGAAAAATATTTGGAAGAGCAGAGGCTGTATTACTGTGTACGGCTGAAGGAAGGATAAAGGAAGGGATGGTGGGATGAAAGGATGTGTATGCAGGGGTATATTTTGAAGCCTGTGAACACAGGGATGAGAAAAATGACGAAGTAACCGGAGAAAGGTTAGACACATAGGGAGCAGGGCCTGGCCACCACTGGTGGGGGGGCTGATGATACTGGCTGTGGCCCTGGAGGGGCTGGAGACACTGTGACGTTGTATGTGACGGCCCTGGAGGTGGATGGCTCTGATAAGGATGCCAAAGCGCAGGAGGCTTGGAGTATTGATGAGGCTGCATAGAGTAGAGAGAACAACCTGGCTTTATTGTCGCTGCGGTTGAAGGGAATGCCTTTCCCTTTTAGAGTGTGAAGACGGGCCATGGTGCAGTCTCTGATTTGGGGTTTGTACTGTGGATGTGGGTACGTGGGCACCGTGGTGGATTGCTGGGAACTGTGCGTGGGGGAGGCAGCGGATGAGGAGAGGGTTGGACCTGGCTCCCACGGCTATGCCTATGGCGACCGCTGTTCTTAGCCCTCGTGGACAGAGGAGAGGAAGTCTGTGATTGATCCGGAGTTGGAGAGATCTTATTAGGGCAACTTGAGTGGAGGTGCCCACAAGGCCGAGGTACGTGCACCACGGAGCGCAAGTGGATCTGCCGGGAAGTTTGGCTGTGGTTTGACTGCTGCGGGAATATGATGGCTTGAGGAGAGTCACTTTCAAACAGATCTTTGCCCTGTCAGGCGGATTGATCTGCAATTCAATTCAATTCAGTTTTATTTATATAGCGCCATATCATAACAAAGTTATCTCAGGGCACTTTTTCTAGTAGAGCAAGTCTAGACCGACTCTTTATATTTACAGAGACCCAACAGTTCCCACCATGAGCAAGCACTAGGCGACAGTGGCAAGAAAAAACTCCCTTTTAACAGGTAGAAACCTCGAGCAGAACCAGGCTCTAGGTGGGCGGTCATCTGCCTCGACCGGTTGGGCTGAAGGGGGAGAGAGAGAGCAGGAAGAAAGAGAACATACAGCAGCACAATACAGTTTCACACAGAGATGTAACGCAATGGCCGCGGCAATGGCATGGCTGTCAACACCAACAGAAAAAATACTAAGAGCAATATTACAGCAGCAATACTAATAATAATAGCAACAGCAGCTGCAGCAGCGGGTGCAGAGGAGGAGCACGGGGGCAGCAGGCGGCCGCAACCATAGATCCAGACTCTACAGCTCCGGAGGCAGAAACACCTGCAGAAAGCAACAGAAGAAGAGAGAAAGGAGAGAGAAACCACACAACTACGGGAAGAAGTTGAATTAGTAACAAGCATTGATGGGATATGAGGGCGTACAGATGGAGAGGAAGAGGAAGAGGAGGAGAGAGGAGCTCAGTGCATCATGGGAAGTCTCCCGGCCTATAGCAGCATAACTAAGGGGTGGCTCAGGGCTCACCTGAGTCAGCCCTACTATAAGCTTTATCAAAGAGGAAAGTCTTAAGCCTACTCTTAAATGTGAGGAGGCTGTCCGCCTCCCGTACACAAACTGGGATCTGGTTCCACAGGAGAGGAGCTTGATAGCTGAAGGCTCTGGCTCCCATTCTACTTTTAGAGACTCTAGGAACCACAAGGAACCCTGCATTCTGGGAGCGCAGTGCTCTAGTGGGGTAATAGGGTACTATGAGCTCTTTAAGATATGATGGTGCCTGACCATTTAGGGCTTTGAAGGTAAGGAGAAGGATTTTAAATTCTATTCTGGATTTTACAGGGAGCCAGTGTAGAGAAAGCTAATATTGGAGAGATATGATCTCTTTTCCTGGTTCTTGTCAGTAAACGTGCCGCAGCATTCTGGATCAGCTGGAGAGTCTTAAGGGACTTATTGGGGCAGCCTGATAGTAGAGAGTTGCAATAGTCCAGCCTAGACGTAACAAATGCATGGACTAGTTTTTCTGCATCTGTTTGAGACAGGATGTGCCTGATTTTTGCAATGTTACGTAAATGAAAAAGGCAGTTCTTGAGGTTTGTTTTATGTGGGAGTTAAAGGACATATCCTGATCAAAGATAACTCCAAGATTCCTTACGGTGTCGCTGGAGGCCAGGGCAATGCCATCTAGAGAAACTATATCTTTACATAATGTGTTTCGAAGGTGTTCGGGGCCAAGTACAATAACTTCGGTTTTGTCTGAGTTTAACATCAGAAAATTGCAGGTCATCCAGGTTTTTATGTCCTTCAGGCATGCTTGAAGTTTAGCTAATTGATTAGTTTCATCTGGCTTGATCGATAAATATAATTGGGTATCATCTGCATAACAATGAAAATTTATGGAGTGCTTCCTAATAATATTGCCAAAGGAAGCATATACAAGGTGAACAGAATTGGTCCAAGCACAGAACCTTGTGGAACTCCGTGACTAACTTTGGCATGCATAGAGGATTCATCATTAACATGTACAAACTGATATCGATCTGATAAATAGGATTTAAACCAGCTTAGTGCAGTGCCTTTAATGCCAATTAAATGTTCTAGTCTCTGTAATAGAATGTGATGGTCAATGGTATCAAATGCGGCACTAAGATCTAATAAGACAAGTACAGAGACAAGTCCTTTGTCAGATGCAATTAGAAGGTCATTTGTAACTTTCACTAGTGCTGTCTCTGTGCTATGATGCACTCTAAATCCTGACTGAAAATCCTCAAACAGCTTATTGTTGTGTAGAAAGTCACACAACTGATTGGTGACTGCTTTCTCAAGGATCTTAGAGAGAAAAAGATGGTTAGATATAGGTCTATAATTTGACAGAACCCCTGGATCAAGAGTGGGCTTTTTAAGAAGAGGTTTAATTACAGCTACTTTAAAGGACTGTGGCACATAGCCTTTTAATAAGGACAGATTGATCATATCTAGTAAAGAAATGCTAACTAAGGGTAAAAATTCTTTAAGCAGCCTAGTTGGGACGGGGTCTAAGAGACACGTTGATGGCTTAGATGAGGAAATCATGGAAGTTAGCTGATAAAGGTTGATGGGAGAAAAGCAGTCTAAATGTACATCAGGTTTTACAGTTGTTTCTAAGGTTCCTGTGTTTGAAGATAAACACATGGCGAGTTGGTTATTTGTTGTAATCGAAGGTAGTGTGAGTCTTACTTTTGCAAATGTGCGATTAAGTGTGATTGAGCGCAAAGCACAGTCGTCAAAAAAACTGAGATAAACTGGACAGGATGGGTTGACCAGGTATAAGGCTGCTTTCAGACAGAATCAGGCGTTGCAGCAATTAGCGCAGGGTGCGGCGGTGTGGGAGTGTCACATACTAACCAGCAACCCCAGCTGGAAGAGCGATACAAGCCGATTAACATCTTTGTACTCCCTTGTGGCAGAATTGAACAGCGCCGATCGATCAGTCACTCTTCCATCTTCACAGTTGCTCTGTAAACAGCGGAATGCTACATTGCTACATGGTAAACAAAGTTCTTCTTCACCTGGCCGTTTTCTGGTCTGATCGCCGGCGTGATTGGCTGCCGCAGCGTGCGTTTCTCTAAAAGTTGATTCTGTTTTAACTTTTTGCTGCAGCCTAAACGCAGTACCCTCGTTCAAATAAATGGGAAAACCGGCGTTTTCGCCTCAGCGCCTGATTTCTCTTCTCTCCTGATCTGAATGTAGTCTAAGAAGGCTTGACAGGTGAATAGAGGTGTTGTTGAGGCATGGCTCTGCTCCTGAACCTAAGTTAAGTTAACTTCATATAATAATATAACATTCTGAAAGGAGCCAACAAATACTTTATTACTTTGATTACATTTTGCTGATAATGCTTGTGTACTTGTTTGGATCCAGGACTTTTACTTTTTTTATTTAATGTTACATTGTGATATTACTACTTTTACTTAAGTAAAATATCTGAATACTCCACTTTAGGCTTGATTGAATTTGGTCTGAAGGAACAGTTTCATAGCTGTGCATTCCCAAAGTCAGGGAAGGCTTTATTTCCAGCTCTGACTTTCTGCCTAACTGACACACTCTCCATCCTCCACTTCCATAGAAGGGACTTTATCACTGTACGTGTGTGTGTGTGTGTGTGTGTGTGTGTGTGTGAGTGTGTGTGTGTTTGAGGTAAAGTACTCACCATGATTGCAGCTTGTTAATCATACGAGTCAATTATGGAAGGGCTGTTGGTTGGGTGTCACCATATATTACAGTTTAAGTGATAACACAGACAGACAGCATTTATCTCAGCCCACAGCACTCAACTTCACCAGTTCACCCTCTCTCTGTCTCTATTCTCCAGCTTATACCACCAAATTGACTTTCTACCTCACAATCTCACCTCAGCTTGGACTCATGCATCAGCAAATTTACAAGGCTGACAATTAAATGGTCACATTGAATTACATAGAAAAATACAGCAGAAACTTACTTTGCTTGTATTGTAGCCTACTGGATAAGGCGCCTTTAACTTCAAAAATCAAATCAAGGCTAGGAGCAAGTCGAGCTCTCACTTGCGAATCTACTTCAAAGTTACTGAAGTAGAATTTTGCATTTAAACATCTTGAAGCACAGTAAAATTCATGGTTGAGAAACATAAAATAGAAAAAAAGCTTAGAACACATCATAGGAAGTACATTATGTAGTAAAAAATATCCAAATGGAGCAGTTCAGCAT
Source organism: Macquaria ambigua (assembly GCA_008360985.2). Classification (NCBI taxonomy): domain Eukaryota; kingdom Metazoa; phylum Chordata; class Actinopteri; order Centrarchiformes; family Percichthyidae; genus Macquaria; species Macquaria ambigua. Next base: position 31,643 of record VMKM01002192.1, on the reverse strand, counting down.
ACCTTACTGTACTTAACGAGGTGGAATCACTCCGATACTTTGGGGAATTTGCTTATTTGTCATCTTACCCAGAGTCAGATGAGATGAGTGATCAGTTTCAGGGGAGGTCTTTACTATTAGACAAGGTAAGCAACTGCCTGGGGGCCCCAACATAGAGGGCCACTAATAGCTATAGTTATAATACTGTATGATGTTTAGATATAATACATATAAATTATTCCTAATTGTTCCTAATCTTAGTGCTGGAAGAAGTATTCACATCCTTCGCTAAAGTAAAAGTAGCTATACAGCAATGTAAAATTACTCCATTACAAGTTCAAATCCTGCATATGTAAAAGTTCAGAAGTATTATCAGCAAAATATACTTAAAGTATCAAAAGTAAAGTACTGTTTATTCAGCAGCATTGCTCCTGTCAGTGATATATTATTATATATTACATTAATACACAATTTTATCACTGATACATTTATGTGTAAACAGCATTTTAATGATGTAGCAGGTAAAAGTGGAGTTTATTTTAACTACCTTATGTACTGTTGGGAAAATTGATCTCTATCTTAGGAAATACGATGCATTGTTAATCATAGTGGCTAGCTGTCAGATAAATGTAGTTAGTTAAAATATTTATATTTTTTATATTGTGTTAATTTTGTATATATGACAGTTACATCCCTTCTTTCTGTTGCTACCTCATTGATCTATAATTAATTCTGTAAATTAGGTAATCTTTATATATATATATCTTTATATACACTTTTACTAATCTAATCTAATTTCCCTCTGAAATGTATTGGAATAGAATCATACAGTAGCATAAAATGGAAATACTCAAGGATAAGTAACACACAGTCGTACTTAAGTGCAGTAGTTAAGTAGAATTAAGTCATTATCCACCACAGTCTATTCAAACTTAAATACAGTATATACTCTGCAATAACAAAGTGCTTCTTTTATTACCAATTGCCCCCTGAACACTATTAATTAATGATCTATTCCACTGCTAGATGTGCCCCTGCGACTGCACACTGCTGTGGACCCACACACACACAATTTTCGGTGTTTGAGCCTTGAAGTAATGTGCTATTCTACACTGCATCAAAAACTAAGACAGATTTCACTGATTGGGCACTCCTTTTTTGTTGCTCCTCTTGACATCATGACATTCCCCTAGGGGACAAGTTAGTATCGTTACTCCCAGCTGTGCTGAGCTTGGTGTTTTGTTGTGGGTAGTGTTGCGTTCAGAGCCTAGATGCCAAATATTACCACTGTACATATTTTACATTCACATAATAATCTGAAATGAGTGGCTGACTGAACTAATGTTAGTTTCCCTGCAACATCAAAACACATTTTTTCCCTGACCCTCATGGAAACAGTGACAAAGATAATGATAGTTGTACAAGAATATAAAACTGCATTCAAGAAAGAGCGAAAGAGAGGAAGAGTGAAGGTGCAGCAACATGCTGGTCCCAGTGGTGGAAGAAAGATCCTTTATTTAAATGCACAAAATGTCATTTATGCCTCTAGGGGTCTCTCAGTCAAAACAATAACAAAAGACGTAGTTTGATGATGTTGTTGGCGTGGGATCATGGGAGTTGTTGTCTTCATTGTTAAACAACCACCATTGCAGATGAATATCTATCTGATGTGACCATGGATGTATAAAGAGAACAGGACTTGACTCAGGCAGAAATCAAGTTAACGGACGAGCACTCTCATACATTTATTGTTAGTATGATTGTTTTGACTATGGATAACAGCGCTGGTCTCGCCACATCACGTTAGCTACACTAGTATGGGTTGACTCATCATGCTAACTTACCATTAGAGTGGACTACAGATACAGCTAATGTTGCTGTAGCTAGCGCTATGTGGCGCTGTTATCCGTGGTCAAAACAATCATGTTAAAAATAACTTTATGAGCGTGTTGAACGTTGTTGTAATGTTATAACATTACCGTACGCATTAGCTTGGTGGCTGGCATGAGCCACTTGTCATAGTAGCACATCGTAGTAAGCTAGATCGATATTGAAATATCATATCAATAAATTAGGTCTACTGGATTACTGTGTTACAAAATGACATGCAATTAATGAAAAACTTGTCCTGTGTGGCAGAAGAAATGCTGTATTACTGTTACTGAGTATAATTCTGTGACACTTCCTCCGTCACTCTCTGACCTATCCCGTGTTTCCCTGGATGTTATAGCAACTAGAGGGGGTAAAGGTTAAAGGGCATATGACGCCATTGACAGGAGACAAAATGAAACAGACCGTTACCTTGAATAAAATTACAGACTTCTCTGGGTTTGAACATTGTTGGAAACATTTGGGATAATGTAACTACACAACTCAACAAAATATATAACATAGGTCTAGTTGTTTTTAGACATTTTAATGTGGAATGTGGAATGTTACATATTATAGCTTTATTTAAAGCTGCTCTAATCAATATCTTAATAGTAACAATGGGTCAGGTGACTTATGTGTAATGTGGGGTCATTCATAGTGATGAACCCACAGAAAATTAACAGCTAAACATTTTAGCTCATTGTTTCAGTTTTTATGGCCTGCAAATTGACATTTTTTGGTGAGCTGCAGTTGGTGATAACTCTCTGTGGTTCATCACCACAAATGACTCCTTTCACATATAGTAATTTGATTGATTGTTATGATGGTTAGCAACAGAGATTCAGGTTTTGTATAGTTAAACTTGGTGGTGCTGGCACACAGTCTCAGACTAAGATCAGCTGCTTCTTGACTGTCAGATGGTGTTGAGGGGCTACATGCCCTGAGAGCAACAAAACATCCAGGAAAGAGAATAATAATTTCCTTACCCAGCCAAAAGCGCTTTGTGCCAAACCTTTAAGTCACTGGAAGTCTCTCATGTGTCCTTGCCTACTGATCTGAGCTGAATTACTGCATTATAAAGCCCATTCATCAATTTAATTAGAAGTCCACAGATTAGAAGTCCATTACCATTGAGCACCACATGAAATCAATGGTCTTCTGATTTTCTTTTTCTTGTGCATACTATACATTACTATCTCTGTCTTATGTAGACAATGCTTGAAATGCATTAATTTCAGAATGCCAAAGAGGGACTAAAGGAATCTGTATGATTGTATTTGCTGTTTGGACCATCTTCTTTGACAGTCCGTGCCAGATGTAAAGCTAAAACTGATCCATACAACTCGGGGGATTTGGACGAATACAGGAAATACACAGTGCATGCTCCGGAGAGCATCAATACAGGGACAATGATTTTTTCATTTTTATTTTATTCTTATTTTTTTATACATATTTGTTCTCAGGTTCCCTCCAACAGTGCTCATACAAAGAACTTGAACTTGAGGTATAGGCCCTTTGTAAATGTAGGTATAGGTATGCTGCACAGCAATCACATGCATGTCTTCTTCTATACTTCTTCTTATTCTTCCGTGCCTCTTTTTTTGCTCACTTGTAACTCATAAAACATTTATGCAACATATACCTTATCGATAGCCTACATGCATTTTTTTTTAATAAAATGTGCATAAAAGTGTATATTTAACAAGCTAGTCCCGAAATGCATGTCCTCCTACAGGTTAAATACTACCAAGACAATCTGATGAAGTATGAAAACACACATTTTTACCTTTATTAGTTAAGTGACAGTGAAGGCGGAGAATATTGGGGAGGGTATAAAGGTATAAAGGTCCCTAGCGGGAATCAAACCAAGGACATTGCAGTTATATGGTATGTGTATTATTATTAGTATTTGCTTTTATTTTTTGAGAACAAGAATAAAAGAGCTTTTAGAAATTATATTATTAAACCTGATTATTAAGCTCCCCATGTGTTACACACCAATACTCATTCAATCTGTTTGAAAGGGAAAAAAAAGAAAAATGAAAAGAAGACACAGTCTGGCGAAAAATAATAATATATAATAATAAGAATAATAAACCACAGATAAGCTAGTCAGATGCTAAGTGACAGAGTAACATCCCCCCTAGTTTTAGATTTTATTTGTTTTTAGATTTGCCATCTAGTTAAAACTAGTGGATCTGTAGGTCTGAGAAAAAAACATAAACAACTTTCCAACAACTCATTCATTAGAAAGATTTTTCTTTCTAATGAGGAGGACAGTCTGTTGTCTTTCAGCAATAAACACATTTTAATGTCTATCGTCATTTCCATTCAGTCGTATGTGAGGCTGATAATCCCAGTGCGCTGAGTAGAAGTTTGATGTGAGACACTTTGTCTAAAACCTTTAGGCTAATAAATCCTTTCTACAAAGTAATATAAAACATTCTAATCATAACCTGTATTATTAAATAATGAATTAACAAATAGAATGTCAAATGCAGATGCAAATAACGTTTAAATAAAAAAAATGTGTTGCTGCCAGTAGAAATGGTTCATGTGCATTCAGTGCACAGTATAAATACAGAAGGCAGGTTTTTAATAATTGTGCAGATGTATTTCAAACATTTAAAACATATTCAAATGTGTTTCGTCAATTCCTCTTTCCTCGCATCTTTTCCTTGCATTTCTCCTTGTGTCGTCAGTGGGAGGGACTACGATGCAATTAAAAAGTGTAACTCCACCCTCAAATTCTGCTAGAACCCTCTCTCCCAGCATATTTAAAAAATGTCTTTTTTTATATACATTTCATGACACAGATAAGTCCCAACCAGTTGACTCTATGTCAGCATTGGCCTTGCAAGGTTCATGTTGATTTAAAACAGTAGATGGCGTGTTGAGCCATTTTCAACATATGAAATTGTTGGAAAATTGTATGAAAAAATTTGGTCAGTTCAGTTCAATTCAGTTTTATTTATATAGCACCATATCATAACAAAGTTATCTCAGGGCACTTTTTCGAGTAGAGCAAGTCTAGACCGACTCTTTATATTTACAGAGACCCAACAATTCCCACCATGAGCAAGCACTAGGCGACAGTGGCAAGGAAAAACTCCCTTTTATCAGGCAGAAACCTTGAGCAGAACCAGGCTCTAGGTGGGCGGTCATCTGCCTCGACCGGTTGGGTTGAGAAAGAGAGAGAGAGAGAGAGAGAGAGAACAGGAGGAAAGAGAACATACAGTAGTACAGTACAGTTCCACATAGAGATATAATGGTAGTGGTAATAATGTTATGTTATATAATATAATGTTATAATGGTATTAATGTTAATATTAATAAAAATAATACTAATAGCAATATTATAATAGTAATACTAATAATAAGAGCAATAACAGTAATAGCAGCAGCGGGTGTTGAGCAGGAACACGGGGGCAGCAGGTGGCCTGCAACCATAGATCCAGACTCTACAGCTCCGGAGGCAGAAACACCTGCAGAAAGCAACAGAAGGAGAGAGAGAGAGAGAGGGGAGAGAAAGCACACAACTACGGGAAGAAGTTGAGTTAGTAACAAGCATTGATGGGATATGAGGGCGTACAGATGGAGAGGAAGAGGAGGAGAGAGGAGCTCAGTGCATCATAGGAAGTCTCCCAGCAGTCTAGGCCTATATCAGCATAACTAAGGGGTGGCTCAGGGCTCACCTGAGTCAGCCCTACTATAAGCTTTATCAAAGAGGAAAGTCTTAAGCCTACTCTTAAATGTGAGGAGGTTGTCCGCCTCCCGTACACAAACTGGGATCTGGTTCCACAGGAGAGGAGCTTGATAGCTGAAGGCTCTGGCTCCCATTCTACTTTTAGAGACTCTAGGAACCACAAGGAACCCTGCATTCTGGGAGCGCAGTGCTCTAGTGGGGTAATAGGATACTATGAGCTCTTTAAGATATGATGGTGCCTGACCATTAAAGGGAAACTCCGATAATTTTAAACCTAGGCCCTATTCTTACAAATTTTTGGGTCGAAATGACTAATACTCTCCATTAGTTTTGGAATTGGTTCAGTAGATCGCCTCTTCCGGCATCCGCGAATGGGCTGCAACATGATCCTTGCGGGCAAGTGCGCCCATGAAAAATATGTCCACTATAAGTGCTTGTTTTTGACACTGACAGGCTCAGACTGTTATTTGAAGTGGCTGACAACATTATGGAAAGGATCCCTACAGAGACAGACCGTTTGTTAAAGAGTAAGATCCGTTTGTCTTTTGCAACAACTCAACCTCTCACGAGATTTCTTGTTAAATAAAAAGGATCTTACTCTTTAACACACGGTCTGTATATCTTATAATAGAGAGTTGCAATAATCCAGCCTAGACGTAACAAATGCATGGACTAGTTTTTCTGCATCTTTTTGAGACAGGATGTGCCTGATTTTTGCAATGTTACGTAAGTGAAAAAAGGCAGTCCTTGAAGTTTGTTTTATGTGGGAGTTAAAGGACATATCCTGATCAAAGATAACTCCAAGATTCCTTACGGTGTCGCTGGAGGCCAGGGCAATGCCATCTAGAGAAACTTTATCTTCAGATAATGTATTTCAGAGGTGATCACATTATATATATTAAAACCAGCATTAACACCAGCATTGACATGTTTCATCACAGTCATATCATTTGGTTTACAGCTCAAAAAACACATTTAAGTGTGCAGTACCTCTTTAAGAGAATTGGGATGTGCCCAGTGTTTCAAGATGCCAATATCACTTTGCCTACTTTAACACTAAAGGACAGCAAATCAGACTCTCAAACAGACCTTGCTAAAGGCCTCAGTATGCTTCAAACAAACTAGATTGTACAATAAGTTGCACACCCCTTGAATTTCCAAATGACAGGAGAATATCCCTTATTTCCAGCATTCTCAGCTATTCTCTCCAGAGAGCCTCTCAGGTAATTCCTGCCATTTTTATTTTTATTATTTCTTATTTTTGTAAGCCAGGACAAGGCATGAGGACAAACTTAGTAAACAACAGTGAAGGTGAAACCACCCCTGCCTTGTTTCCTCCACACCTCCTCTTCTTCACTCAGGACAGCTTATCTCTGTATAGCAGAGGATGGATTTATGGAGCTCTCTGGTCGAGCAAAATCAACATGAAACAAGACATTCCTTAGCTTTTTCACACTTACATGCACTCTGAATATTGATGGTGTTTTATGCCGTCAGATCAGCTACCCTCAGAGAGCATCTACTGTTCTCTTCATGTCCACAGAGACACTCGGCTGTTGTTCCACCCGCCAGAGGGTTGAAGAGAGTGCATATTTTACTGCTTCCATATCAATTTGGGTGTTTTTTTAGTTTGTACTGTAAGCTTTCATTTGAATATGGTTTTCTTATTTAATGAAATATCCCTTCATTCCTATCCAATCCAAGTCTTTAGGTTGTTTATTCAGTATGCCAATATCAAGTTATTTGAAACTACATTGTTTTCTGTAAAGCCTACTGTGGCTCTCTGTCCTGAATCAGATAATTATGGAAGGAATGAACTAAGGACAGCTGGACCAGTCAAGAACTCAAATGTATTCATTGTCTAGTTTTTTGTATACAAAGAAATTCAGTGTAGTTACTGTATTATGAACTTCATATCATTAAAGCTTACTGTAAAAATGCCCTTCCTTAAATGAATGGATAGACTTTTGGGGAAATCAAAATGAAAAGACGAATCTGTGACGATGTAGGTAAATGGTGGACCCAAAAGCAGACTCAGAGTTAAAGGATTTAATGAAACTACTTGTAAAGTTAACCAAGAAAGCCAAATGGGGTAGGTCAGAGTTGAAGCTGGGGAGAAGGCTGGAGACCAGAGGTGGCCGAGGTTCCAGGGCTCTTAGATGGAGAAGGTATTTGGCTGGAGGTGGCTGCAGAGTTGCGTTGTGGGGGAAGCTGGCAGGCAGGCTGGAGGAGTGGATAGAGTGAGCTGCTGGTCGAGCAGAGTGGTGGCAGACAGGAAGGTGAGAAGTTAACCTGTAGAACAAGAGAAACGGTTTAGAAACACTATGCCAAGCAACACAAGGATTACTAGATTAAAGTACAGAGGAGCCGAGAGTTGTACCAACTAAATTGACTTAACAATCTGGCGGAGAGTGGAGGTGAAGCTGGGGTTTAAATCCTGTAGCACTGATAAGTGAATGAGGAACATGTAAGTGACTGATGTCATGAAGAGGAGGACCAGAGGAGGATTGCCACGCCTACTGCAGTAGGAAGGGAGAGAGCTCACAGACATAGGGAGAACAAGACAAACAGGAAACAACAGGGAGTGGAAAAAACAGAGGAAACTCTGGCTGTTTTCGAAACCGCCTGCTACATACTACAGACGAATGCAGTATGCAGCATGTACTACATACTGCGCACTGCATAGTGCATTCATCGGTAGTATGCAGTATGAAACTGTTAAATCGATTTATTTTGCAGTATGCTAGGCCAGGCTTAGCCCGTTTCCAGTTTTGAAAAGCGGAAGTAAACAATAGTACAGCTACCAGCAAACCACCACAATAGCATCCTCTTAAGCTCTGAAAACGAAAAGTAATAACTGTTCAATTTCTGCTTGCACATGATTAAATTAGAAAAAAATATTATAAGTGGTACTTCTATTTATATTCCTCCCTGTCAATCACTGACACGGTAGTGTTGCTGTCCGTCATGGTGACCGTGTAAATAAAGTTGGAAAAAAAAACAAAACTGCTTTGCATTGTGGGATACAGTAGGCGAGGTACACTGGTCTGATGCATACTGGAGATTTTTTCCGAATCAGTACGACATCCGGGTAATTCTGGTATACTGCAGATTTTGCTTTTGTTTGCATACTGCATACTACATGCTACATTTCGGCCAAATCAGTACGTACTGATAGTATAGTAGGCGGTCTCATGTCTATGAGATAAACATGGAGCTGGAGTCAGGACAAGGTTAGCCTAACTCAGAATAAAGACCGGAAGCAGGGGGAAAAAGATAGCTTTGTCCAAAGTTCAAGACAAACTCACTAATTATCACGCTGCATCTTGTTAGAATAACCTGTAGCGGTCTTGCACAACAGCACCAAATACATGGGCCTTAATACAAATGGAAACAAACAAAGTAGAACTATGCGCTCAACTTCACCTATCAGAAATAATCAACTCAGGGCACCACCCTTGAAAAATGGAAAAAGATAGCCAGTTAATTAATTAATTCAGTCTCAGTTTAAAGGTTGCTACAGAGTTCTTGACTCGTGTACAGTGAACGTAATACTTAATACACACAAACCACATAGTAGTTTAATAAACATTTCATTTATAAAGATCTTGATTACTAACTACACACACAACTATCACTACTAGGCATACAAATAAATGAATAAATGCAACCATGAATAAATCCAGTGAATACAGCGATGAACAATTAATAAATTCATGAATGAAATTAAGAATACAACGACAGACAATTAATGCATGAAAAGAGGACCATTTAATACCGGATGACGCAGTGAATGATTATCTTGGTAAGCTGTGTTAACTCGTGTAAACACAGGAAACCACTAAGTTGATGGAACTTTAATATTGACCAGTGAAATCACCTTAATGCACCGTTCAGCAGCTGAGAGGTTATTAGGAAGCAGAGTGAAATACTTTACTATTCTTTACCCTGATTATATTGAAGGGAGATTCTATTCCTGATCTAACGCTAAATTACTTTAGGTAATCTTTAGCATCAACCCCAATATCACAGGAAAAGTAAAGTTTCACCTGGTGCTTCAGATAGCCAGGAGAGAGGTCTCTCTGGAAGGGAGGAGGGAGACGTTTTTCCTGTGGGCCCGTTCTGGAGCTTTCGGGCCTCCTCGGGTGCGCTCATCCCCACATGGTGACTTGGCTCAAGCCGCCGGTACCTCTCTCAGGCATTTTCGGGGCGCTTTCAATCCCACGTAGCAATTCGGCTTGAATCGGAGGTTTCTCTCAGGCAGAGGAATGATACAGTTTTCTTCTCACACCCCCACTTGGCTGGGGTGTGCAGGATCCAAAGTTTCTTCAGTTCTAACTTTTGTTGTGTTAGAACACAGATGTTGAACAGCCTTCTTTCAGAAAGTTCTTGCTTCCAAAGTTGGCTGGATGAGGCAGAGGGCCTTCAGCACGTTCTGTGCGGTTCAGATACAGCTGACGGGCAATCTTCTGTATAGGCAAAATGGTCAGGCTCTAAAGGCACAGCCAAGCGCAGGTCTCCGGATGAACAGGCCAGCGGGACAAGAGTCAATCAGAGTAAGAGGAGCAGGAGGCAAAAGAAAAGAGAAGAGAGTGATCTTAGGGTGTCTTCTTGTTTTGTAGTCTTGTGTAAAAGAGATGGCGATGTCCGATGTCAACGGCGTCAAACTTTACTCCACCCACATTAGATCTATTCTAGCTTACCTAATTTCTTTGGTCTAATGCTTCCATGTTTAATAGTGTTGCACTCTCTGCTGCAGAACGATACCAAACACCTTATAAAGACAGTCATACACAGTGTTAAACCAGGTATAAATGGCAATTATACAACAACATGTTATTATAACAATACACATACATATTTACCATATCTGTCTGTATATGTATGCATAAGTGTACCTTTGTGCACAGCAAATTAATGAGTAAATCACAGTAAACTCAATATATATCAGGCTTCCTTTGATCACAGAGAGGTCTCATTGACACACAAACTTAACCTATGAACATAGATCTCTATATGTATATCCAAATATATGTCTCTCCATAGTTATAGCAAATCGAAGTAAAATAGAATCACTACAGGTCATCCAGCTCTGATCTCTGCTACAGGAATGTAAAAGAGGAGGGGGGAGATGCAGAGGAAGTGGGCTAACACCCACACAGACACATCTCCACTCAGAAATTGTATCAGGCATTTCAACTTAAATCTTATTTCATTACAAGCAATGACTCTAGAAACAGTCTTATTGTCAATTTGGCATCAATGAACTTCATAAAGAAACTGTATTTCTGTTGGATTTTGTCGCCTCAACTCGCTGAAAGTCTCCTTTGGTTAGCTGCGCCATTTTAGTGGGAGAGGACCGAAGAAATAAAAGGCAAACCGTTTCAAAAATTAAGATTTCTCACTAAAATAAGTGCTGGTTGGTGGATCAGATGCAAGCCGAATTAAACACTGATTCATAAAACATTTAATTCACCATCTATCGTGTGTGTGACGGTATTTGATGAGTTTTTCGGCCATTACCAAAATAACTATCCGGTTTGCTTCTTCCTGTTTGGTGCTGGAGAGAGCGCGCCTACGATGTTAGCATGTTGTGCTAGGGCAAAATGTGCTTTACACGGGCTTTGCAGTGTGTAGATAGTGTGTATGTTAGTGTGTGTGTCGCTGCTAGAATAAGCAGAGACCTCATCTCAGAGCAACAGCCCTCGGTCTCTCCTGTTGCGGTCATGTAGTCTCACATTACATTACAAACAACAGAGTCTCACTAGGTAAATGTTTACTTTGAATAAAGTTTAACACTGAGCTGTTGCAGCCTTTAGTAGTACTTACTGTATAATGTAATATTGCTATGTATTGTTCTTATGTCATATTGCTTCAGTTTCATGAAAAATGACAAAGTCAGGTCCTTTGTTCTTGTGTCAAGAGTTCAGAGTTGAATCTTCAGACCATATCCTGGAATGTGGAAGTATTAGACTAGTTAACTACAGGCCTGTCTTAAATTAGGCAATTGTCACTTAGCTTTCCCTTAATGTCATCCCAGAGTCCGGACGGGTCATGGTTTATGGTCTGGAGGTCAAACCGAAAACAGAATGTTTTGGGAAACTTCATCCTTGAGTCTTGACAGAGACTTGTTTCATGGTAGAGACCACGGCTGTGCCACACTTTAGTGGAGGTGAATTCTTTTTCAATGAAAAAAAATGACAGCTCCCATTCATTCATTCATTCATTCATTGACTACACTGAATCACCATTGTCACTGAGTGAATCAGCAGCTGTTAGCAGTGAAGCTTCCCTCACTGACTGACTGAGGCCGCTGTTGTCAGCTCAGCTGTGATACACAGAACGTTACTTCATCGCTAAAACTCTGATAACTCTAAATAAATAATAGACTACTGAGCTATTAACCTGATCTACAGTGCTTGTAGGGACTTAGGTGTTTGGGTGCAGTACTTGAATAAATGTACTTAGTTACTTTCCACCACTGTCTATGACTAAGTATTCTGGTGTATCCACAGTGACAGACAGTCCTTTGGTGTTTGGTATTGCTTTGGCCCAGTCTACATCTGCAGCCAGAGGCTACTTGAACGCAGTTAGGAAAAAAAGTTACACCAGTGTATTTTAGCCAACCACTAATAGACACTGGAATTGATTTAGCTATTTCCAGTGACATAATGGGGCATGACTTGGGTTGAACAACATTGACACAGGTTCTACCCAAAGTTTCTCTTGTCCAGAGTTGCTATAACTTGACAAATTCTAATGTTTAAATGAGGCAGTTTGAGCTCTGGCTTCTCATTGCCCTACCAGTGGTGCTAGTTGGGTAAATGGGCTGGGTTAGTAAGACTAGTATTGTTTAGCAATCAGTCAACGACTAACACTTTCAAAGCTTTCTGGGTCCTTTCTCTTTTAAATTTCTGTCCTGCATAGATGTAGACTGTAATTAGACTAATAATACTGTAATTATTTGGTTCATCAGGTGAAACATACCACGCGCCCTGTGCTGAATGATTCATAATAATGCACACGTATCATTACCCCCTACTTTGTATACTTCATATTGCCACTAAATTTGACTTTGCTTTATATCTCCTCACACCTCCATGCTAAAAGACTATAATGCAGCATTGATGATTGGAAAACACCCATTTGAGGGAAATGATCAGATTCACAGAAAAACACATATAGCTGTGATGTGAATGTGGCCTCAGGCATGTTGGACATTTTGTGATGGCTTCTGTGATGATGTCATGGCTTTAGTCTTCTATATGACTTAACCAGATTCCTCTCTCTGTGTATCTCCAGTCGGGTCTTCAGGATGGTAACAGGGTGTGTGGACGTGTCTGAGGACAGCAGCAGCAGACAGCAGCAGTCATGGAGGTGGAGGGCACTACAGAGCCAGCCTATGTGGATGTGGATCAGGGTCTGACTCTGGCCTGCATCGCCTTCCTCTGCCTGCTGCTGGTGGCCATGATCATCCGCTGTGCAAAGGTCATCATGGACCCCTACAGCGCGATCCCCACCTCCACATGGGAGGAACAGCACCTGGACGACTGACAAACACATATATTTCAGTTATTTTAAAATGAGGAAGAAGCATTTAAGAATACATGTCTTTTCCTGGCACAGAACTTCTATTGTTTGAATGCACATTCTAAAATGGTTCTGCTATGGTACAAGCCTGAAGAACCATTTCCTTTTTTAAGTCTATGTATTTTGAAAGGGTTCTTTATAGTACCACAGAGCACCCTGCTGTGGTAAAGAAAGAAAAATCCTCTTGGGTACAGAACATTTTTGAGTAGAGAGATACATACAAACCAAGCATGAACATGAAACCTACACATCCGGTAAGATGTATATTGGGAGGACGAAATATAAAGATTGCTTTATCCACACATGGAGCGACTAGGAGGAGAAAGAAGGTGGGAAGCAGCTGGGATTCTGTCTGCCAACAAAGCCATTGATGGAGTGACACAATTACAACTCCAGAGTAAAGCACATAAACTTGGCATTTTGTATCTACCTAGAGATGTCTTCAGGAGCGCCGGGGCTGCCTTACATTCCAGTCTGACAAATAAACACAATCAGTAATGGCAAGTGGGCGCCATCCTTGACTGATCGCACTTTCCCTTTACACACAGACTGTGTAGAGACTGGAATGACAAATTAGCAGATGAACATGAAGAAGAGAAGTCACAAAACTTGTAAAGTCCTGGGGCAATACAAGCAGGCTTTGCTTTTACAGCTTGCACACAGTTGGAAAACGGAACAAAAAATACCAGAGGCCCATATGGAGACACCCTATCATGACAAAATTAGTGTAAAAAAAAAAAGAAATCCTCATTTGTAGTCTGAAATTGTTGGCCTTACTTGTTTGCCTAACTTAAAGCATAATTCCGCTTTATTGCCACTTGCTTCATCGTAGTTTTGGTCATCATTCTTCTCAGTAGTATTAGCATACTCACAAAGTTAATTGCTGAGATCTGGGAACATGGCGAATCATGATAAAGAATAATAAAATGATCTCCCAAACTGTCTATTAGCAAGTGTAAACATCCATCACAGTTTACAGACTAACGATAATCTGGCTAAACTATTAAACTAGTTTAAACTTGAACTTAAAACCTGACTGCTTGTGTTTCTTGTCATGTTAGACTTTGTTGTGGAATACCATTACTATATTTCTATCAATAGAAATAGTGACCAAAACTACAAAAATAAGACCCAAGTTGTTATAAACCAGAATCATTCTATAATTTAATAAAGTATAATAAGTAATAAGAAATTAGCATAATGCTATGTTGAGGTTGACTACATTAGGATTAGTGTACAATTGGAGAGTATTGCTGTCTCAAATCGCGTTCCGTTAGTACACTTACATGCAGTATACTGTGTACAATATGTACTGACTTGTGTAGTGCGTTAATTTTGACAGGGTAGTGTTGTCCCAAATTGAATACTGTTGTTGTGCGCTTACCGGAAATGACGATCGCAACCTTTGACCGCGTCTTCTTCTTCTTTTTAATGGTGGATTGCAACTGGGCGGAGCATTATCACCAACATTTTAGCGCGATTGCTGCACGCCGAAATATCTGCCAGCATGTTTGCTCACTTGACTTCAATTCAGTTATATTAAAAATGAACGAAAAATGAACATGCTTTTACTTTTACACAATCGCAACCGCGGCCGCCATTTTCATACGTTGGTGGTCCTCCCCTTCCGCTACGTGGCCAAGATGGCGACCATAGAGGGTGAGAAGTGTGCAGCGTTTCACACTCAACTTTCTGACCGTGAACGCACTTATGCACTCAAAAAATTAAGTGTAAGTATGGAAGTATGCGATTTGAGACACAGCATATGTTATATATGCTAAAGTGTTAGCATGGAGCCTCTAGGGTATTCCACAATTTACAAGAAACATTGGCAACAATCACAATTACTCAAACATTGAATGTTGTCATCACTTACTGGTTAAATTGAGCAAAGAAAAACCCACCAGAACTTTTCCATAAGACATAACAAGTTTAAAGGGGCACTCCATTGATTTTACATGTCAAAATCAGTTTCTAGTCTTGGGGAATACTTTAAAAACAGTCGTCTAGAGAGCCAAAGTCCAATGTCACATCCGAGCTAGCTGCAATCTCTAGCTGAGTATTAGTTTGATTGGTTTTTTTTTTTTGAAAAAGTGAAACATCTTCCTGGGGTTTACTATCCATATTCTAAGATAAATGAGTACCTACTACAGTACTTGTTATTAAAAGTTGAAATCTTCATGATCATGAATATTTACCAGTGCAGCAACACCCATACTTAAGTCATTGTAACTATTTAACACTGAGGCCTGCTTCAGTGTTCCTGTGTGGCTCTGAAGGAGTTTTGTCAAGTCAGGGAGAAAATAACCTTGACGATGTCATCAGGATTATGCTAAGTTCATAACAGAACAAATAAAAGAAACATGGGTTTACCAGGGAGGATGGGTCTAACGCAAGATACTATTAGATTACATCATGGGAAATGTAACATCCTCGGTTTTTGGAGACCCATACTAGGGTTGAAAAGTCAGGATATGAGTCTCTGCTGTTGTTTATGGAAGTGCAATACCAAATCACTGGAGTGTCCCTTTAAATCATACAAGATATCAATAAAATGCAGGGAGGCCTTTGTCTCTTGATTTCATTGTAAGCCAAAATAGCTGATGAAGTCATCAGCGCTCACAAATAAGTATGTAACACGTTTTGCACAGCAGTAGAAGGAAACGGATGAATGTCAGCCCTAGGCTTTCCTCAGCGTTTCTGACTTCATTGTAAGCCACACAGGCAGATTTTGTATGTTTTATAAAGAATTAGGACTTTCTTACAGGACTTGTATTTGCTTGAGATTCAGTGTCTGAGTATACCTATTGAGCATTAATGCTCAGACAATCTGTAGCCATTTAGCCTTTACAGTAGTAGTCATGCTTGACTATGTACTACTGCCACAGCATGTCCTCTCCTGTTGCTGAAAAAAATGCACACACACATACACACAAAGACAAAACTGCAAAACAGGCATATGCTGTCCAATACGTCCCAGCTCATGGCAGTATGAAGTATTACACCCAGACACCATTGCTTCTATTCATAAATCGGCCTTGTTTGCTTTGCCTGTCTCAGCCATTAGTTTAGAAAAAGCTGAGGTGGTCTTGTTGCTGTTAATTGAATCTGTCTCTGACTTATGTATCTGCATAGACAGCATTTATCATCTATGAAATGATTGTCAGTTGCATGTTATGAAGTGCCTATGCTTACAGTAAACCACAGAAGAGCCATTTAGCACAACGCTGAGTTCCACATCAGCCCCCAAGTCCCTTTACCTGAAACTGGACAAAATGACATTTTTTGGATATTCTTAAGGCAGCAGGGTTAAATAGCTGTGCTTATTCCTTTCCGGTGATCTCAGATTTCCAGGAAAAACACTGAAGGTGGCAGGGGTCTGTGTGGAAGTTAGCAGTTTACTGATACGCTTGACTTAAAAATTGAGTGGAGATCATGAAATAACCTGTTTAATATGCTGTATAAAAATGAGGTTGTAGGATCCAAAATGTACACAGAGTGTACACCTTTAGTCGACATGTGTTTCCTATCCTATATTTACACACCGACACCTCCGAAGATAAAAGCAAAAAGTGGTTTATCTATCCCCTTTCCCAAAATACAAAATAAACTTGGTGAAAACAAAATATTTCAACTTAAAATGTTGCAGTTTATCTCAGCACACTCCAAAAGTCCACAAGTTAGTCTACAACACGTTCTACAACACGGTCAGAAAACTGTGCAGCTCCACTCTGCACCTGCTGCTTGTAATTGCCCTAAAGTGTCCTTAAGTGTCGGCCGTCCTCAGTGCACCACAGGCAACAAACAAAGTATAATTGTAATATTCAGAGTAGAAACAAATATGAGTATACTATATCAACATGTAAATGAAAATAAATATAAATATTTAACTGCAAATTGGATTTGGCTCCTATAGAGGTGAAGCACCTTACATAGTTCAGCAGTACTGCAGAGTGGAGAACATCGGCATCATCAACATTGGGCTTCCGGGGCTTTAGCCGGGAATGTTTTGTACCTGAAATTCTTATATACAGCACAATTTATGAGATTGATTGTTTTGTGAATATGAAAAACGTGTTATGGGAAGAATATTTAAGGTAATAAATGATTTTGTCATGTAGGCATAGATGACATGAGTTAAAGGATATAGGATACTTGGGGAGTCGGTAACATAATTTGTAGAAAAGCGAGACGGTCAAAACACCTGATATTCCCAAAATGGTTGCACAAATAAACAAGTGTTTCAATTCAATCTACTGTCATCAGGCTGCTGGTTTATTTTATTTGTACAACACAAAGTGCCAAACATTACAGCAGTCAAATAAAAACATACAAACAGAATAAAAAAGTAAAGTAGCAGTTAAACACAGGTTTTAGAATTCTCAGCTGCCCTGCAGATGTCCATTTTGTCCAGAGCAATTGTCTTAACATTGCTATTAAAAATTACATTTCAAATGAAATGTAATGTTTGCAGTAGTCATACAATGCATTAAAATGAAATGATATTTAGGCAGTAGTGTTCCAGGCAGAGCAGCAGGAACCACCCCAAAAACAATTCGGACACACCCTGATCTCAGCCCCAGATGGTCTGGGCTTAGCCCCAGACCTTGTCAACTCCTAGAAAAGTCCCTGGTGGAGAGGAGATAAATGGCCAGTGTCCACTGGACACAGCCAACAAGTCCTCATACCTAAACGACAGAACAGGCCGTTTGTCAATGACTCCCAAAATGACATATAGGCGTACCGGACCTTCAGTGTCATGGTAACAATAATAAACATGTGGTTAACGTGAAACAGTCACAGTTGGTTCGTTTTAGGAAAAGATCATGACACTAGTTATGTAAGTTAAGTTACATAACGTGACTTATGACTTACGTACATGACTTAAGTTACGAGAACTGGAACAGAGAGAAAAATATAAATATATAAATATAAATATATAATATAAAATTTTATCTGCTTGGTCAGGTTATTCAATAAAATAAAGTACAGCCACAAAAAAAAAAAAAAACACATCTAAATGAGCTGCAAACATGTATTTATGCTTGCAAGAAATGTGTCTGCTGAAGAACAAACACTCATACTGAAACGCTTTCAGTGGACATTGAAACCGCAACAGAGCCGTTAATGAGCCGCATTGTAGCCATATTGTAACAGCGACGCAGCTGGATTCAGTGGACGTAGGGCATAATGGAGCCTATATTCAGTGTTGCATCTGCAGACTTTGCTAGGCCTCCTAGCAACCACTAGCGGGTAAATAGCTAGCACATGAATGAACGAGTGAGTGAGGACTTTTTTTGGATCCTTGAGGTGCTTCACATCTAAAAACAACTGGACTGCAGTACAGTAAAGATGATTGTGAATTACAGAACTGCTGAAAGTACCTGTCTTTTGTGTGCTTTCTTACAGGACTTGTATTTGCTTGAGATACAGTGTCTGAGTATATCTATATACCTATTTATAATTGAACATAAATGAAACTGGAAGCTAACCTCACATTATTTTGGACATGTAATTGGGTCACATCAAAAGCCAGATGAAATTTCATTTAGCGCTTATCCATGGGGAACTGTCTGCCAGCCCCAAGGCCTTTTTCATTAACTTCTGTCTCACATAAAAGGCAAAATCTCTAGTCGTGCTTAGTGTCAAGGGCATATTCTGCACATTTACGCAT
This sequence comes from Macquaria ambigua, assembly GCA_008360985.2. Taxonomy (NCBI): domain Eukaryota; kingdom Metazoa; phylum Chordata; class Actinopteri; order Centrarchiformes; family Percichthyidae; genus Macquaria; species Macquaria ambigua. Next base: position 12,822 of record VMKM01002192.1, on the reverse strand, counting down.
GCACAGGGCTTTGAAGGTGAAGTTCAAGGTACATACAGTATATTATGATAATGAGGTCTACATTGTGAGAATGTAAAACAGTGATTTAATTATCTTGGCAGTTAAACTGTGTCCTGTTTCTCTCTTGCTGTTAACCTTGGCTCTGTGCTGGCAGCCTCCTGTCTGCTTCAGCCCTGTTTCTATGAAAAGGTCGGCCTTCCTCTCATGTTGAGCATGCTTATGGGGGCACAGGGCACCGCTTACAGCATTCAGTATGTATCTGGGTGTGTGAGTGCCTTCTGCTAACATCTCTCTGACATTTATGGCTTACTTCAAATTCTGCATGAGTGAATATTTCACACCAAGTCCTGATCTTCCTGATCAGGCCAAGCAGGTGTCCCTTATTACACTGTCAGTGTAATAAAAAAAATAATTAGATACATTTATGGAGAAAGCCACAGTCAATGTTATAACTAACTTTTTGTTGGAGTTAATATCATATAGTGTTTTTTTGGAGTTAAGGTTATAGGCATATTTACTATATGGCATCTTTTAGAAAATAGTGTACAGAGAAGTGTTCAATATTAAATAAACAAATAAGACATTATGAAATAAATTATTGTATGATTAAATACATACAAAATAAGTAACACAACTGTTAAATTGTATCCAGTAACCCAACTAATTTCAAAAACTCAGGTTAATATGAAATGTTATTTCATCCTGCTTCTTTTCACAATAAAATAATTTATTTCCATTTTTTTTATTTCACAATGCACTTTTCCTAAAATGTGTAAAAAGTCGTAATGTGAATGGCTGTTGCTTTGGTCTGAATGAGAAGGCAGCCAATCACAAAACTAGCTCTTCCCTGTACTGACAGATAAAGACTTTGTGATGAACCAGTGTAGACCCTGATAAATCATACACTGAATGCAATTCTTTTATTTAAGGTCATTCATTGCATTATTGCCATTTCCTTTGCTGTTTTAATGTGTACACAATATGTCACAGTATGGGACTGTATGAGAATGTTTGATGACTATAAATGTAGTCCTAGATCCATCTTATTTGTGAGTAAATGATTTATTGTCACATTGTTGAAAAAGGAAATTAAACACAACGTAATACATCATTTAAACTGCAGAACATCACAGTCCATTCTCATTTTCATCTGAAGAATTGGTCAATTATGGGCTGTTACAACAGCTGCATTCCTCCTGACTGGCCTCTGATCATAGAGCCCTGTAGAGAAAACATACAGTATAGTCTAAGTCCAGTTAACAGTGTGCTTCTGTCTTGGCAGCAAGACAAGAACACTGACTGAAAAGGCTGGAGAAAGTGAGGATTGGCTGAACTCCTGTCCTGCTGAAACTGTCAGAGAGGGTGTGTGTGTGGTGGACTTTTGTTTTCAGTGTTCTCCTGTGCCATTTCACCCCTCCGGTCCCCCCTAGGAACAACCAAAACTTGTGACACAATCTGACCAGAAAAATAAAAAATCTAACTTATTGCAACCTTGTCTCATACAAATGCTTTATCTAATATAATGTACCCAGGATTACATTCACTGGTACAATCACATTAGCCTCCCATCCAATAAAATCACCCTGCAGTGACCCACGTGAAAGACATGATGTCAGAATTCTGATGGGGGTAATGAAGTAATAATTGAATAGAGCGATCACAAACTATGAACAGTGTATGAGTGTGATGCGGCAGTTTGTAGTCTGCTGTAATGCTGTTATAAACAAAGTAATGACACACACTGAGAATAATGACTTCTCCATTTCAGGGCTGGATTAACCTACTAGGGGGCCCCAGGACGAAAAAGGGCTGTGGGCCCTTATTGAAGTGAATGGGGTAGTGGGGTATGAAGCAAAGAAATGGCATAATAATTTGAATTTTATAAACAACTATTAATATCTAATTGTGAAATTAAACCACAAGAGAATACTTAGCAGAAACAAGTTGTGAACTCATCAGTAGCTGTGTTTACATAGACCCTAATATTCCACTAATAATCGGAATAATAGACTAATCAGAATAAAAAGGCCTCATGTAATAATGATCTGGCCCGATCAGAAGGAATTTTCAATTGGGTCTCCGATTGGAATAAATTATTCTTTCTGCCCATGTTTTCTCCATGTGGGGGGGAACATTAGGTCAGGTGAACGAGTTTCTGTGAGGGACAGAAACATGGCGGCAGTAAAACAAAACTGCTCTGTGGCTGATAAAACTGTTTTGTTGGAGACCTTAAAAGATTTAAGGATTGTTGAACGCCTCGACGATCAAAAGACTTGAAACAACGAGTTGTTCAAACAAGTGTTTGAAAATATGAACGAAGCTGAAAAGAACCCCTTCTTCTTCTGTTATATTTCCGGCAGATTAGACGCTTCACAGCAGGCGGAAGCACTTTGCGCATGTTCAAGAAATTATATTCTGACTCAGTGCTTTGGGGCACGTAAACGCACAGCTTATCAGATCACTTTATTTAGTGTCCATGTAAACAGTTAAGTTGGAATCTCTAATCAGAATGATTAGGTCAGGTTGAAGAAATATTGTCCGTGTAACCGCAACTATTGACTTATTACCTTTCAAGTTGATATGGTTACTTCTCTTTGAAATTTACAGAAGGGAGTTTCAAGTTTCACTATTTTTGGGTTCACAAATTCAGCTAGAAATTCAAGTGTACTGGTTTTCCAATTGCTCGTCTTCTTCAACAGAATGTAACCTGATAGGACAGAGGGCTGACTGTTTCGTTATAGGCCTAATTGCTTGGTAACAAGCATATTAAGCAGGGTCCTCTGTCCCTAAAGCTATGTGTAATTAATTTTGCATTCAGATCACAAATGCCACATTTCATTAGTATTTCCCCCTTAAATTACCAATAAAGCTCGACAGGGCTCTTACACCTTCAGTAAACTGTGTTGTGATTCTTGGGAGGTGAAGATGGGAGATGTGGCTTTTGATCAGAGGCCAGTCAGGAGGAATGCAGCTGTTGTAACAGACCATTATTGATCAATGCTTCAGATGAAAATGCGAATTGATTTTGATTTTCTGCAGTTTTAATGATGTATTACAATCCATACTTTTACTGTTGGCAGAGACATGTTTAATTTCCTTTTTCAACAACGTGACAATAAATCATTTACTCACAAACAATAAGATGGATCTAGGACTACATTTATAGTCATAAAACATTCTCATACAGTCCCATACTGTGATTTACATATTAAAACAGCAAAGGAAATAGCAATAATGCAATGAATGACCTTAAATAAAACGACATTCAGTGTCAGTCTACACTATTATGTCAATTAGAGATCTATCAAAGTTTAAGAGAGAGATTTTTATCTTTCTCAGCTCATTATTTTGATTTTACAGCCCACAACTTTACTGTTTTGCTTCCAACCAAATGTAGATGCAATTTCTAAGAAGGTACAATAATGTTTGTACTTCTTGAGAAAAATGAACAATTTGAATATGTGCACTACAGTGATAACGCTGTTCCATAGAAGTTTCATTGAGTCTGTTTTGTCCTTCTATATTGTGGCATGGTTTGGGAACCTGAATCTGGCAAGTAAGAATAGGCTTGGCCGGCTTGTCAAACTGGCCAGTAAAGTTACTGGAGTGAGTCAGCTGCAGCTCTCTGACGTCTACTATAGACACGTCCTAAGGAAGGCCCAGGCCATACTGGACTGTCCTGATCACCCCCTGCAGAGGGAGTTTGAGCTCCTACCTTCAGGCTGTAGATACAGAGTTCTTGCTCAGAGGACAAAAAGATACAAAGTCTCTTTTGTTTGCAGGGCAATTAGTAGCCTGAATTTACACACGTGATCTCTGCACCTAAGAACTTTATTTATGCATTCAGCATTCCACTGTTTTTCTTCATTTGAAGTGATCTTGCTTTGATTGATCTCGTTTGTCTCTGTGATCTGTTCAGATTGATGCGTTATGTGATTATGTCTTTTTATGATGAATGTGTTTGTGTACCTGGCAGAAACCAAATTTACCATGGTGGGATGATAAAGTTTGACTTGACTCTAAATGCCCTCATCAACCTATTTTCCAGCAGTAGCAGGCAGCTGTTTTAAGCTCTGTTAAACCCACTGTACACTATGTACCCAGCACCAAACAGCAGGCAGATAAAATTAGCAACAAGCTGGTGAACACAGTGGAGCATTTAGCAGCTAAAGAGTCAGATATTTCTCTCAGGAGTTGGTAGAGACCAAAACAGAGCTAAAAGGAGAGAGACTATTGCACTTACATTCATCAGGTAGATGCAAACACAACTCCAACTGAATGCTAACGGCCATTCCTACGTGTCTGCTGCATGTATTCATGGGCAACAGTTTGGAAACATGTTGACCATATCAACTTTATGTGATACTATGTAAGTGTTTACAGGTTGTTCCGCTGCCCACAATCCAAAAACTCAATGAATGCAGTTTTACATAAAACCATGGTATTAATTGTAAGATCCACACTGAGGTCTAACAAGGCTTCATGCTAAACACGAGAAGCAGGGAGAGTAGAATGATAAACGTCTGCATGGGCAGTGCTGCATTTGCAACTTGTGATTGTGTGGTTATGTTCTTTTTGACACATTTATTCCCAAAAAATGTCAGCACACTCATATGTCATCTGAACCTTCATTTGGATACACACACACACTTCCACACTCACAGTCAGGATGGAGTGGTTGAGTTTGGGTGGAGGCGTAGGTGGGGGTGGAATGGATGATGTGGTTGGAGGGCATTCAGGCCGAGGTGGAAAGAGGACCAAAATATCCTACTCAAGACATTTTACTAAACTAGAGGCTGAAGGGGTAAATATTTACTGCAACAAACTCTTTGACATTTTGGAAAATCCATGGTTGCTATTTCAGATCAATATCTTGTTCATATCAAGTTTCTTCTCTCTGTTTGCAGTACTGAGATACTGTAGGTCCAGGACATGTTTAGCCTAGCTTAGCACAAAGACTGGAAGCAAGGGGGAAATGGTCTAGCTCCATGAAAAGTCAAAAAATACACACTCATTCTTTTGACAGACAACGCTGGACATATTCTATATTTTTTCTTATAGTCATCAGAGAGATATAGGGACCACTAGTCATCAAGGCTGTTGACAGGTCCCAATCAGAACGTGCCACGTCACAAGCCCCGCCCCCTCGAAAGTCCCGCCTCATCCAATCAAATCACGGTATTTGTCACCGGAAGTCCCGCCCCATGCATTTAAAAAAAAAATTTGTTTTTTGGGCCCCTCCTTTTGCTCCTCCTCTCGTCCGTCCCCCTTCTTAGCTCCTATATTAACCCTTGTTTAACTGCTTAGTTTAAAACAGATTCGGTCTTGTTGGAGTGAAGGAGAGATAGAAACAAACAAACATGGAAGACTCTAAAACATCTAAGACAGGACCCGCTGTGGCGCTCATTAGCGAGACGCCCGTCACAATCTATCAAGAATTAGCCTCACTAACGGATGCTCCGAAGAAACGCATCGTCTATTTGAGTAGAACTCAGGTGCCTCCACCCGAGTCTCTGCAAGAAGAATGGTCTTTAGAACCCTACGGTCTACGCGGAGTCTGGGGCTACGTGTTCAAGTACGAAACTGGTGATCTTTGTTTTTACCAGCTGGATGAAGGTGAAACGTTGGAGCCTGTGACTGCCATAGCAACGCTGACTTCCAACGACTGGGGAGTGCTGAAACTGGTGATGCATCATCTCCAAGGGAGTAAGGAGACGACGGATGAAGAGCAAACCCTCTCTACACCTGCTAAACGAGTAAGATTGGAATCTTTCGACGTGGAGGACGAAGAAGCTCAGAGAAAAATTATTACCTGCGCTGTATGGCAGACGAAAACTTCACCCTCTGGTCGATGGTTCTTCCGCGTCAGCCTCCGCAAGTCCGGGGAAAAGGAAGCTGTAGAGCATTTCGTCTTGGAGTGTTTTAATTCTGATTGTGGGGTATTTCGGACATTGTTAGACCTGCCGGTCGCTGCTTGGTCTGAAAAGATGGAAGAAGAAGCTGAAAGATTCACCTCTCTTTTTCACAGCTGTCGCAACTGGAGGGACGCTCTAGTCACAAAGAAAGCTATGATCTTTTAGACCACGCCTCCACCACGCCTCTACAACCTTAACCACGCCTCCACAGCCCCAACTACGTAATATAAGGAGTACCCGTTGGGGACACAGTCAACCCTCGACCGACAGAAACAACCCGACACAATCAGACATCGAGCAACAGGAGAAAAAGATGGAGAGCACCAGATGGAACCTGAGTCAGACCAGTCTAACAACCTTTTGGGAGCGAGAACCTTCGCCGGACCCCCGTCCGTCGATTGACTCTTCTGACGATGAAGGGCTGACTTGTGTTTGTCCCAAGCCCATTCGTCTGAGGATGGTGAAGAAGCCTCCGACAGAGCCTTCTCTGAACCCACCCTCTCCGGATAAGCACGACTTACCCGACGCTTCCTCCGACTCGGACGAAACTGACATCGAATTTGAGGAGTCCCAAGCGCCTGACTCTCCCATACCCCCGCCGACGCCTCCTCCCTCTCCTGCATCTCCTCAGGGAGAAGCAGCCCCCGAGGAAGATGAAGTCGACGGGTGGGTGTCCTCCGGGTTCATCAACGTTGTAAAAACCGCCGTGCTCCATCTGCTCAACATTACTCTGGGTAACTACCGGAAAGACGCCTGCCACGGCTGTCTGACCAACCACCCCAGCCAGAGACAACACGAGTGTTTGGAAATACTCGAGGATGATTTTTACTCGACCAACTTTTACCGGCTGATGCAAAGACTCTGGACCCCCCGATTCATTCCTACCATTCAGTGTCTGCTACACATGCGCAACATCCAAGCGGACGAGGTCAGAGTCAAAACAGTTGCAGAGACGCTTTTACATGAACTGAAATCAACGAGGAAGATCTACGAAGCTATCCACGACATGTACGACAACCTGATCGGGGAGGATGTGGTAAAAATAGGTCAGCTTCGAGTGATGAAGGACTGTTGGGACAAAGATCAATAAAATGGGTAATTACTGGATAAAACTTGTTAGCTGTGTGGAGGATTGTGATGTTGTTTGTCAGTTAATAGATCTTTTGGAACGGGCCATTAAAAACAGAGTTTTTAAACACACCAATACGTACGGTTTTGTCAGAGATGCAGAAATCGAACGACTGGAAAACATTTTTGATAAAGTACGAGCCCATGCTTCATCCTGGGAACCGATTGTACAGCGCACCCTCTGTATAAGTGAAACTTGTTTGTCAGACACTTTTGGAAAAATCGTGACAGAATGGAGTAAAGATATGGTTGATATAAAAGTTTCCCATCTGTTCACCCTGTATGCCTTGTTTGTTGACGTGGTGTGTGTTTACCTGCAAAGCAATGTGTCTGTGAATATTGCGATTCAATTGAAAGAATTACACTATGCTATTCACAATACTCTAGATTGCACCATATTAGACCAAGCCTTAAAGATGTTAAAATGTTAGTCTTCTATATTACTCTTATACTCAAAACATATGCTATCTTATGTTACGCTTATGGTTGGTAATAAAAAAAAACAAATGAATACCCTTTACATTGTATTGTTTTTTAATTTGTAAACGATGGATTAATAAAGAACTGAATAAAGAAGCACCGTCGAGCCTGTGTTTTTCAGTAAAACCTCGGATACTGCTAAAGGCAAGACGATAGGATGGCGGAGAAACGTTTCATGAAAAAAGTGTATTACAACCCGGCACATCCAGGCAGCTTCGGAGGGGTAGAACGTCTCCGCGCGGCTGTGCGAGATGAAACGGGCAAGAAAGTCAAACTTGAAAACGTCAAAGATTTTTTATCGGAGCAGGATGCCTATACTCTGCATAAACCTGCCAGAACACATTTTACCCGAAACAGAGTGTTTGTCCCTAGACCTTTAAACCAATTTCAAGCCGACCTTTGTGACATGCAAGCCTTGGCAAAACATAACGACGGGTTTAATTATTTATTGACGGTCATAGACATATTTTCAAAAAAGGCTTACGTACGTGTCTTGAAGAAGAAAACCGCCGCCGAGGTGGCTAGGGCCTTTGAGTCCGTCTTAAAAGACAGTCAGACTCCGGAAAAGCTGCAAACGGACGCTGGTAAAGAGTTTTTTAACAAGAGTTTTGAGGCTTTGATGAAGAAACACGGTATCGTACATTTTGCCACAGCCAGCGATCTAAAGGCTTCTGTGATTGAAAGATTTAATCGCACGCTAAAAACCAGAATGTGGAGATATTTTACGGCTAAAAACACCCGACGATACCTCGACGTCTTACAAGACATGGTGAATAGCTATAACCACAGCTATCACAAGAGTATAAAAATGACGCCTATGCAGGTGACGTCGGAGAACGCCTTTCAAGTGTTTCAAAACCTGTACGGTACTTTCCCCATCCGTCACAAGGACAAATTAAAGATGAATTTCAAGAAAGGAGATCTCGTCAGAATATCAAAGTTGAGAGGAGTGTTTGACAAAAAATATGAACAGAGTTTTACGGACGAAGTGTTTACAATATCCGACTGCATTCCCCGGTTTCCCCCCATATACAAACTCAAAGATTACGACGGAGAACCTATCGAGGGATCATTTTATGAGGCAGAGCTGCAAAAAGTAAAATTGGCTAAAGACAAGCTGTATCAGGTGGAGAAAATTCTGAGACGACGTACTGTCGGGGGTGAAAAACAGGTTTTAGTACACTGGAAAAACTGGCCCGAAAAATTCAACAGCTGGGTCAAGGCCTCTCAAGTGAAAAATGTATAAAACCTACTTTCTCTTCTCATCTGTTTCATTACACCATGGATCAAATGTCAGGCGAGGGGTTTTATGTAACACTACCCTCCAACGCTAGCCTCGATGTATTTAAAAACAATACAAGTTCTAGTTTTAGGGTGGATTTAGCGCAACATATTAATTTAGAGGGCCCGTGGCAGGTAGCCTTGACTGAGATTTCATACCCGCACAGCTGGTTTAACATTCCCCAAGATGAGGCCTACTTTGAATGGAGGAGAAAACCTAACCCCGAGAATCAAGAGTCCGAGGTCCGCCGCCAAAGGTTTAGGGGAGGTTATTACACGGACCTGCCTCAGCTCGAGAAAGAGGTGGAAGCTTTTCTTAAAAAAATTGGAACCGATGTTCAGTTAAATTATAGCGTGATTCAAAAAAGATTTGAATGTCAAGCGGGTGGTCAATACCATCTACGCTTTTTTCCACCCGTGGCTTACATGCTGGGATTCAAACCGGGAGAATGGATTAAGTTCGACGTGAGACTGGCTCCCTATCCGGCGGATATAAAGTCGGGGTTCTATCAGCTTTACTGTTATAGCGACGTGGTCCGTCATCAGATGGTGGGTGACGCTTACGCTCCTCTCCTGCGCACGGTTAAAGTAGAGGGGACGTTTGGTGACATAGTCACACACTGTTTTAACCCTGCCGACTATCTACCTGTGGCAAAGAAACATATTGAAAACATTCAGATTGAGATTAAAACGGATCAAAACGTCCCGGTAAACTTTACCTACGGGAAAACTATCGTGAAACTGCATTTTAGGCCTGTAAAAGCTTTGCCTTAGGGATCAATCATGGCGCAGGTGTCTTTGAGATCGGATCCTCATCGTTTTGTGAGTTATTATGAAAATCAAGTCGGCGGCACTCTGCCCGGCTTTTACGGAGCACCTGTCATGTACGGCCGAGGTATAGGCTCTATATTTTCAAAATTGTTTCGTTTTGTATCCCCTCTGGTGAAAAGAGGTTTTGCCATTGCTAAACCTCATCTGAAATCGGCCGCATCCAACATTGCCTCTGACGTGATAAGTCAGACGATGGGGAAATTTGCCAAGAACCAGAGTCAAGAAGGATCAGGCGGTATAATGGTTTTGTCGCGGAGACTGAGGAAGAGGCCGCCGGGAGATCGCGTTACGGAGGGAAGTAAAAAACGCAGAAACTCAAAAAAGAGAAAATCAGTCGGAAGAAACCTACCTAAAGGAAGGAGCTCAGTCCGGAGCAGCGACATATTTTAGAAAAGAGAAACCATGGCTCTGTTACATCATAAATCCGCCGAGTGTACTATGGGGGAGCTGGATTTATTTTCAGCCCCCATGACGCAGCTTTCTATCGAAGATAAGGTCTACGTGGAAGTTTTACCTTTATCTGCCATTACCGATAGAGGCCCCATTGAGTTCTTTATCCCCGGAGACGGTGAAAAGTATTTGGATCTGAACGACACATTGTTGCACCTCCGCCTGAAAATTACCAACGCGGACGGTACCGACCTGCAGGACGGAGAGCCGGTGACACTCATCAACTATCCTCTGAATACCATTTTTAGCCAATGCGACGTTACTCTAGGAGATAGGTTGATTTCACAGTCTAGCGCCACACACCCTTACAGGGCTATGATCGAAACTCTGCTCAACTATTCAACTGATACGTTAAAAGGACAATTCAGCGCGGGCCTGTTTTACAAAGACACGGCCGGGGCTATAGACTCTATAGTGATCAATAACGGACCTAACAGAGGTCTAAATGAGAGAGGTCGGTTTACAGCTGGTTCTAGGGAGGTTCAACTGCTGGGTCCTCTCCACGGGGACATATTTTTCTGCGAGAGGCTTCTTTTGAACTCTGTAGACTTGAGAATTAAACTGACCCGCGCCAGCGATGACTATTGCCTCATGGGACCGGGCAACTCGACTTTCCGTTTAAGAATACTAGGCGCGTCTCTCTTTATGAAAAAAGTGACCGTTGCCCCCGCTGTTCGTTTAGGGCATGCGTCTGCTTTAATGAGGGGTAACGCCCTATACCCTCTATCACGCATTAATGTAAAAACCTACTCCATCCCTCAGAATTCTAGAATATGTAACCAGGAGAACCTCTTTCTGGGTACCATGCCAAAGTACGTGGTTGTAGGGATGGTTAACCACGAAGCCTTCACGGGGAGAAGAGACCTGTCGCCCTTCAATTTTGCCCATAATGATGTGGAATATCTGGCCCTGTGTCAGGACGGCAGACAGGTTCCGGCCAAGGCTTTCCAACCCCAATTTAACCAGGGGACTTCTGTCAGAGAGTTTTACAACATGTTTATCGCCACTGGGAGACATCTTAAAGATTTACCTCTAAGCATCAACCGCGAGGAATTTCAGAACGGATACTCTTTATTTGTTTTTAATCTCAACCCTGGCGAAGACATCGAAGCCTTGTCCCCCGTGTCCAATGGAACTTTAAGACTGGAAATGAGATTCAGAGTTCCCTTACCGCATACCGTCACTCTCATCGTTTATGCTTGTTACGATTCCATTCTGGAGATCAACTCTAAAAGACAGGTACTGGTGGATTATTATTAAAAACAAGAAGAATGAATAATCATCAGTTGGAAGGTCTTTTGCGGCATCTGCTGGGTGATGTCTTTTGCGGTGTGTGGGCATCTGACCAGTTACCTTTACTGAGTCGTTCGTTTAGACTCCCCTCTTACTTTATTGTAAACACGCATAAAGGACACGAACCAGGGGAACACTGGCTATCTTTAACTCTGGAGGAGGACGGTAACGCAACCTTTTTTGACTCTTTTGGACTACCCCCAGATTTTCCCCATTACCCCTCGAGCATCTTACAGTTTTTGAAAAACCATAATGGGACTCGCCGCGTATTCTACCACAACCATCAGCTTCAACACCCTCTGTCCACCGTGTGCGGTCAACACTGCGTATATTACCTCTTCCACCGGGCATGTGGATTATCTTTTGAACGAGTATTGTCTTTGTATCAAGATGATGTGTTAAAAAATGACCTTAAGGCGTCCAACTTTGTGAAAAAATATCAACATTGTATCAGAAATCAAAGCTCCGAATCTTTTAACCATGGGGCTTGTTCTTTACAAATGTTTAAAGAGTGTTACAACTTGTGAGATGCATGTACTCTCTGTACTCTGTAGACTTTGTTTCTGCTTTTGTTTTTTAAAAAGTTGTCTGTAGCACTTAATGTTTTCTGCTTTTTGCTTTTAAATAACACACTCATAAAAGAAAAATGTCTGTAGACTCTGAATGTGAGTAATAAACAATTTATTGAGAAAAGACAAAAAAACATTGACTCGACTCATATATATGTTATGTATAAATTTATGGGGGAAGGTTGATCCAAGATTTTCTTGTTTTTACACAGTCTGGGTTTTCTTTCTGATATGTAATCCAGCGTGGGGATAATGTTATTTTCTTTTTTACGGTCCGTGCTTTCGGAAAGACTTCTTCATCCTCTTCTTCTTCTTCCACCGGCGTAATCCATCGGGGGGATAATGTTATTTTCCTTTTTACGGTCCAGTCTTTGGGGGAGACTTCTTCTTCAGGTTCAATCAGGGCTCCGTCTGTTTTGAGACGACGGTCTTGATCGCGAGCTCGTGGGTTATTTACACAGGATAAGGGGATGTTGAGTTCCATCAAAGTACTTAAGAAACTCATCCAGCCTTTAGGTAACGGAGTTCTGGATTTTTTATAAGAGAGCAAAAGATTTTTAAATAAATCAATCATATGGGAGCCTTTCACAATCTTGCCCTTGTAAACAAATTCTCCTTTCCAAGTCCATCCATCGCCGCTCTCTGCTAATTTCTTCATGATGTACCTGGCGTTCTTGCGGTCTCGCACTGGAAGGTTATTCAACACCTCGTTCACCGCGTCATCCGAGTCAGCCTGTTGTTTTTCAGCAACGGCGTCGTCCTGGGCCTGAGCCTCGGCCTGAGCCTCAGGGTTCTCGGTCGACGGGTCTTGAGGTAGAGTCACTGTAATCCGTCGTTCTTCTTTTTCCCCTTGCTTGATCAAGGTGAGATATCTC